>CAKAOI010036995.1:0-49949 GCA_916701655.1 Sebastiscus albofasciatus | reverse complement strand
ATCATCATCATCATCATCATCTAAGTCAACATCATGTCTTGAGAAACCTATTACAAGATTATCTACTGTTCCTCTTTGACTTTATTTTGTGTGATAAATAAATTATAATAAAATGAGCTGCTCTTTTTCAAACAGTGTGTTAACACAATTGACAGATGTCTTTGACTAGACTTTGGTAAACAGTTATCTAATGAAGATGTGATGCAACATAGAGATTCATTCATGGTGTTTACCAGTTTATTTCTACATTTCACTTTGACTGGAGCCAGTAGAATTTGCTGTGGGTGTCAGAAAAGAAACAGATGCATGTATACTGTAGACCTGCCCACATGCAAAACACCAGTACAACAACAGCTTGTACATACTTAAAAAAACACCACACAGTGCATTTAATAATTCTAGATGTAGCACTTTAAACATAAATAAAACATTTTGAGTGAAGTTCATCCATCCATCCATCTTCAACCGCTTATCCGGGTTCGGGTCGCGGGGGCAACAGCTCCAGCAGGGGACCCCAAACTTCCCTTTCAGTTAACATAATTAAATTATCAAGCAAGACCATTGTCATGAAGATTATCCTGGATTAGATTCAAAGATTTTTCGGAAATGGCAGATCTCTTCCATAAACACAAAGAAAAGACAGTATTAACTTTAAATTTAATGGTCAACTTCTGACGCCAGCGGCTTCTCCACTGACTCTTCATGTATTTCAAAATGCTATATTAGTGGTTTAGGGGTTCTTGGATAATGCATCAGTGAGCTCTGAGGTTACCTCATGATTTTTTTGCAGCTTGAGGAAGAATGGTGTATAGAGGGATTCAGGTTGTTGAAGAAGGTTTGATTTTGGGCAGATACTGTATAGTTACATGTGGCTAATACAGCTATCCTACATAGGCGGGATTCTCCGAAGAGAGCATTCAAATAAAAAAATAAAATGTTCTTGTTGTGAATTTCCTATTTTGACAGTTTATACTGTCTTATTTTACTTCTATAGTATAGCGTTTGTTCTTCCTCCAACTCTCCAAGGGAAAAAGATTCAAAAGCACAAAACTCTTTCTTCACAATGCAATAGTTTAATATGTTGTGAGACTAACTTAGCTGCTGGAAAAGTTGATGACTTAATTCAGTGTAATTAAAAAGCCAGTACTACGTGATATAATAAGCTACACAATAACACAATGCAATATGATATTATACAATATGAGTTTATTAATCCCCTCAGGCTAGTACCATCCCAGGATGCAGTTCAAGTACAGGAAAGGTAGACTTGAGGTAGTTAAATGAACTTATAAACAGTATAACACTATCAACAGCTTTAGTTGATAAAACAATGCTCAAGTTCCACAGTGCCAGTTAAAGAGGTGAATGGTTTCAGCCTGCTGGTAGTGGCCGCTGAGCGGTGCAGACATTTCAGTTGGATAATTTCAAACTGTGAGTGAACCTGGTGGTTCCTGTGATGGTGAATGCTTTGTGGATAACCTATTGCTGGCAAAATGACTTCTAAGGAGCACACCTCTGATCTCTGATCAGGCCAGGGTCAACATAAATATTTCTGAAAACTAATGCTCCAAAAACTGATGATATCAGGCTGCATGTTTAGTGGCATATGAGTAATTCAAGACTCTAACACACACTTGTTCTCTCTTTACCTCTCTCTTTATTATTTTCATCTCCACCAGGAGATAATGAGATTGGTTGTATTTGTGCGCGTGTGTGTGCATCTTTGTGTCTGTCCACGGCTAATCTTGCATACTGCTGCACTAAGCTGCACAATATTTTGGTTGCTCATTTATGGCTGCATGCTCAAGGACCTCTTGTGGTTGCAGGGACTCACACCTTCTCAAAACACATTGTATTGCCTTTTCGATACTGTCGTTGATTGACTGCTGACTCCTCACTCACAAGGCCGACTCTCAACCGGCCCCCGGTCAGTAGAGGCCGAGTGATTACATAGCTGAGTGCATCCCTGCTGAGACACAGTGGCGGAACAACAGTTTGCTCACTTTCATTGTTTTGGATAGTGTGTTTGGATCGGCTAACAGCTAACAGAAACACACACTCTCACTCAGCCGCTGCTCTGTGCTCAGAGACAGTTGTTCCTTGCCTTTTTATTGGGCATCCGCCCTTCACGTTTACACGCGTATTGTCAAAACAATAGACTTCATTAAATGCTTCAAGTCACGGTTAAGCTCGTGAGACGGAGCCGAGACGCGTGCCTGCACAGAGCCGGTGCAGACATCTGCATAGATTAAAATGAGAGCATATCTGTGACGTGCAAGTGAAAAACACGCCTGGTACACTGCAGTCTAGACGGGGCGTTAGCCAGTTGTGGCTTGTATTCATTCAATCAAACATTACAGCAGTGGTTGTTACAGACACACCTGGCGGAGATCTGCACTTTACTGAGTGCACTTTTCTAGTATTTACTTCTTTTTTTTGCACTGTCAGACCAGTATAGTATGAGTTATTGATTATTTCAGCTACCACTTGCTCTCTACTGCTTTCTCCTTGTCTGTATCTTGTTTCTCTCTCTCTATCTCTTTCTTACCAGGCAGGTCAGGATTGTATAAACACCAGTGGTGTAGCTTACTTAGTGTTTTCTTAAGACACTGATTGCCACAGTTCAATAGCTGCAACACGCAGGTCATAAAATTTGCAGGAGGAAAGTTGGCGTGTTGTCTGTCGGCAGCTTTAAAAGGAAAGGTTAGCGTGGTTTCTCTGACTTGCTGACACACTCTGTGCTCATCCCTTTCTCTATATTCTGTTTCATTGTGAGGTAAAAGTAATATCTGCAAGTGTGTTTTTATTGTCATGTTGGCATCATATGGATAGTTTTTATGTACATTGCTTAGTTCAAAAGTAATGTTATTTTTGTATTGCCTACTGTAAGTAAAGACTGTGTTGTTTCTTCAACAGGGAGAAAACAATGGCTTACTAGTGATTGAACAACATACTGTATGTCTTGTTGTCCCATTGATAAGATTAAAGTTGTCAGAATGGTTCTACCTAGCAACAACAAAAACAGGTATTGACAAATAATTATGTTCTGAAATTGCAGTATCATTTGTTGCACTGATTGCTGGGAAATGTAGGAATGTCACAGAATGAAATACTATCCAACACTGGTCATTAACACTGTTCTGGACCTTGTGTTTTTGGTCCACAATAACATAATATATTTAAAAGTCGCACATTTTTTATTATAAAGTTTATAGTAAGATTACTGTGATGATGATGTATGTATGTGTTGGACATAAGGAGGAAGTCCATTTAAATGGCTGAGTGGGTTGTAACACCTATTCAGACTGTAACACAGAGATGCACACTGGATACATAATGTGTTAATAATATAAACTATGCAAACATACCATTGTGTTGTGTCTATCACGGTTTGAGATCTATCAAAACATTACGAATGCACCCAGTGTACCTGGTTTTAATGATGAATTACTCACAGCAACATGGAATGGAAACAAATGAGTTTTAATATGTCTGCACGTGTGTATTTGTCAGGTGGGCTGCAAAAGATTTTAGTGTATGTGTGTTGCATTGGCATAAGATCAAGTCACCTGGGAATTGGAATCCACCTCATTACCTGCAAGCAGCGGAACATGAACACAATGAATGCAAAAAGAGATTTTCCTGATCGTTGACTTCTGCAGAAAGCAGCTATTCCATGTGCCTATCCTAAGCTGACAAACTGTGGAAATGTTTGACAAATGTGCTAATTTGGAAAGCTAATTTGAAAACAGTTTGAGTGACATACCATACAATTAATTTGCTCCGAAATGCTTCTGGATCTGTATATTCCACCTTTATTTTGACTGAATTTTGCTCAGACAGTGTGAGAAGTTAAACTTACTTTTCCTATGCTATCTTTTATTGCATAATGCATATAATAATACAAGAATATAGTGTGTGTTTACACACTGATGCACTCACATACACAAATATACAAGTACAAATACATACTCTGTTTCTCCTACCCTTGTTTATTGTGCCTGTCCGTAACTTGTACTTGCTGGAACCGGCAGCAGCTGCCAGCTGACATAAAGCTGCAGTAAGAAGTCTCCTCATTGTGCCTTTATGACTACTGTAAAGATATGCTCAGCTTTTCCTCGTCCTATCTTACTCCACCGCCTGCGGCAGTGTCGAACAAGCTGGCTGTGGCTGTGACTGACAAAGTCCAAACACTTGGCATCCAAAAGTTTTCTGCCAGCTGCAGTGCTCAAAAACAACAGACATAAGAACAGAATAAAGGCGGTAAATACCCAAACCATAAAGCACGAAAACAAAGTAGTTAAGATATACTACAGTATTTAAAGACTAGCCACCTGGACAGCTGATAAAAACCTTGAACTCATTCAATGCAATATTAAATGAACCCGTATTCTACATGTGGCGAGCTGTTACGGGGACAGCAGGCTTGAGCAAGTGACTCATGAGGACACACAGAGAATGAACCATCATTTAATCTGTCTGCGAGTGATACCAGAGGCCAACCTCCCCATCATGCAGAATGATCGCCTTTACAGATTGCTATGCCAACACGTCTGGCAGCTTCATACCTAACAGCCAGTCACACAAAATAATAGGCTGCGTTGGCCAACAGTTATGATGCCATTTCCTCAATTACAGGCACACTCGACTGAGCGTCTTTGAGTTGTTTGTCACCTAGCTTGGGATGCAGCAGCCCTCCTTGAGCACCCTGCGAGCCCCTCCTGGATAAAACTCATTATCCCAGTCTGCAGCTCTTCAGGAAAGTCATTATCCCATCCATCACCAGTGGACTCTCAGACAACAGGATGAATATGCCCTCTCATCGTTTAATTAGATGGCTTTGCCTAGAGTTTGTGAGAGAGCACAACAGCAGCCCACTCCGCTATATCAGCTGTAATTATCTATCTAATATGGCATTTTTAGTTTGACACCTGATACTTCTGTTGGTTATCATCAACTCCCTATTTGGGGTCTGCACAGTCATACCTTCTGACAGTAGCAACTGGAAGTCCGTCTGGTAGTTAGAGAGCTAGATGGTTTTGGCTCAGTCATTGTCCTTCTTGCCCCTGTCTCAGTCTATTAATCTTCATATTGGCTGGACACTAAGTGGATGGAAATGAAGCCTCAATGGAAGTCAAGGAGCATTGTGAAGGTGTGCATGGAATCATCCAGCAGGCAACTTTTGTAGATGGTATGATTTCTCAGCTGAAGGAAACAGAAAAGTAGTGGAAAGATTTGATCGCAGTTATTCCTGATGTTTGTCCCAAAAAAATAGATATGCTTTAAATGTAGTTGTGTTGAAGACCAGCAAAGACATGAGGCTCGGCAGGCTGGGCCCCAACATGACCTTCGCCAGGAGCATTGCTAAGCTTTACCGCTGCCTATGTGTGATGCTGGCTTGCATTACGACACATAATGAACTGTGACTACAAGTCGTTGGTTAGATGGATGGCTTCTGGTTTCTCAGCCCCCCATCACCTCCCACCACTTCACTTTCTCCCTCTTCTATTCTATATTCCCACCCCTGCCCCACCCCACCCCCCCTCCAACCCATTCATCGTTCCTCTGCCAAACGGATGTCTAACGACAATGGAGGGCCCTTGGACGAGTTGGAGAATAGATTATTGACTGGGACCAGAGATTTACACTGGAGCCACGGGGCCAGGCGGCCCCAGCAGAGATAAATGGGACATGTAATTGAGTTTGGTCACTCAGTTGTGTTGGAGAGGCTAAGGCCGGTGTTGTACCCGTGGTGGTGCCGAACGGTCGGTGGTACTTGGAGGGGCTCGGGAAGCGTGGAGGTTTATGAGCCATACAAAGTGGCAGTGGAGGGTCAGACAGAGGGCAGTTGAACACTTGAGTTGTATAGACGTCAGGACAATGTGGCAAAAGATGGAAAGGGGAGGAGAAAATATGGCTTATAGATCTTAACAGATCGTATTAAGAACAGAGGATTCATTCAGGATGGCGACAGGACTGGAACTGTGAAATGTGATGAAATGCCCTACAGTGACTCTAACTATATGAAAAGGATATTTATATGCATTCCTAAAAACCCTGAACAGTATACATTTTGATCCCCTTTGACTTCATACCATACCATGGGAATTCAAGCGATTCCCACGGCAAGTTTTTTGGGACTAAGTGATGTCAATAAAAACTGGTGATGAAATGCAGATGGACTAAAGGAAGTGGTCGAAAGAATTTCTTGTTTCTTGCTCTTAAAAACAACGTGAGGAGCAATCAGTAAATAGCTGTTGGAAACCAGTGTTAACACATTGGTTACTGACGCAAATTTGGCAAAGAAAGAATGGATTTAATCCTTTTGATTATTCCCTGTCCATCATCTGTGAAAGAGGTATGTGTGTTTGCAACACTTGGAAAAAAAAAAAAGTATCAGCACTAACCACAACTAAATCAGCTGGACTGAGACAGCACCTCTTATCTTCTGTGTCATCCTCTGCAACACTGCCAGACCAGTGAAGATACACTTTGCTTTTACTCTGGTGTGGGGTTCAGTCAGGACTTAGACCGATAGAAGAGATGCACTGTTACCACAGTAACCGGTGCCCTGGCAGCAATATGTATGTACGTGTGTGTGTGTGTGTGTGGTGAAGGGGTAGAGACTGTCTGGGTAGAGACTTGGTTGGGTGAAGGGTGGAGGATGATGCTCGAAGCATAACAATAAGCTCAGTCACCTCGTTCCCCACCGGTCCAACCACATAAGCACATGCATGCACTTATGCGCAGACAAACACATGTAAACACTTAAGGAACACAATGATTTGACCTCTGCCACAACGATACTCCTATAAACTTCTTTGTATGGAGTGTTTTTTTAAGTTTCATTGCAAGTAAATGACATTTTAGAATATGACAGTGAATTAAACATTTTAATTTAATATATGCAATGTCTGCGCTGCTATATGATACCACGTCTACATCAGCAGTGGAGGGAATCCTGTTCAGCCGTCAAATGTTTTTACCTCTGATTGGCTGACTATTTCTAGTGTATAATAGGAAGCTTATTGGACGGGATGTAATGTGTCTCCTTTGGCACTGTTAGCTATGTCACCTGGCATATGTGTGAGCTAGCATGTGTGTCCGACGGATATGAGTGAAAGGATTATCTGCTGGTCCTACTGAGACCATATGAGCACACCACCCCTCTGCAAACTACCCCTAAATTAAATGCAACACTGTCAAAGTAATGGCATATGTATTGATGCTTTCATAAGAAAAGATACCCATATCCATATATATTCTGTTGTTGTTTCACAGACACTCATTTGTCTTGGCAGTGTAACTACTCTGCAAAAGTGGCATACAGTATTGTAATAATGAATAAAGCCCATTGATATTCAATAAAATCCGCATTAATGATGTGAGCTGTTTTCGCAAATTGTTGCATTAAGTATAATGAGTGATAGTAAGCTGTCTCTAAACAAACCCATTTGCTCAGGCTCCAATACCAGCCAAAAGGATGAATATTGCAATCCTTTTCTTCTTGTTCTCAGCTTTCCCACAGGACTGTGTTCATACACTAGGCTGGATGGACGCCAGGCTTAGACGTGTGAATACGAGTCACGAGTGTTATTACTCACCTAGATCCTCAATGGCCGCTCTGTCTGCTTGGACAGTTGGACCGCAGACTGCCGAAGCCTCTATTGAGGCTTTACAGAAGCATCCTAAAATCCCCCAATGGCTATGCTGGGAGACAAACACTGCAGGCAGATTTTTAGTGTGGTAACCTATACCACTAAAGCCAAAACAAATCTAAACAATATACACCATATGCAGCACACATACAGTCCAAAGAAAGAGGAGGACAACATTCGGCCTCAATCACAAACACATCACGGCAGATTGCAATCAGTAGATGGTGTAAAACCATACAGCTGGAGGACCAGGGGCACCAGCCCAAATCAGTCCGGTTCTATTTCCATACTTCAAGTCCACGTGGTCAAGTGTCATTGGATGCATGTAATCACATGCTCTATACCGGAAGGGATGTTTCCCTCTTGGGTTGGGGTACTGAACATTTTCTACAAATTATACAGATCCCCAAAGTTTAGCTAACAACTACCTGTCTGTTTTCTGCCTCCTGTCTGAGTATGAATATCAAAAACGGCATCGCTAGGAAAACCACCCACCCGTGAAGCTAAATGTAAACAATAAGTTTTACCAACTTCACAGAAGAAAATATGTGAATCTTTGCTAACAACACAAACTTGTTTTGCAGATTCTTAACAGCTGTTAAATATAAAAGCTGTTGTCTTTTCCTAGCAAATTAGTAACTCTTACTTGCTAAGTTAAACTAGTGTCATATTGGGGTGGAATACAACAAATTACATTTACTTTGCTTACTGGAACAGCATTGTTTAATTGAGGACTTTTCTTACACTTTTCCCATTTATAAAATCTGTAATTTTACTGTTACGTTTAAGTTTCTGTTTTAATTAAATAGCCTACTTTGTTACATTGCACGTTGCATTACTGGGTAATAAAAGTTACATGAAAGAGTCACAATAAACTGCAGAAAACTGGTGCCAAATGAACAACACAGAACAAGGAACTGTGGTCAACTGTGGTCAACTTTAATTTAAACCTTCATTAATTCATCAAGCTGCAAACACAACATTGACATAATATCACCTTATAAAGTTGAAACAATTGCCTATTTACACATACAGCAGGCACTGAGCACTTTGATCTCTTTTTTGGTCTCCACCATCTCCTTAGAAAAGTGTCTGGCTCCTTAGCTGCTAACTTTGTCTGCCATTTGGTGCTGTGCACACAGTGTTCAGTGGGTTTATCAGAGCTTCTTCTTCTGCTGCTGAAAACAGCTGCCTGTTGCTGCTGGAAACGAGGAAATTGAACCACAGAGTCATATTACATATTACACTAATTTATTAATTATTTAATTGGCAATAATAATCAAAAACGACTTGAGCATCTTTACATATTGTTTTGCTGTTACTTGAGTTTTTTGTTTTTTTTACAGTACTTCTTCTACAAAGTAAAACCATATAGTTCCCTTTCCCTTCCTGGTGCCATACAATCAGTAGTAGGAGTTTTTCATCTGTTTGTTCACCGCTGGGCAATCACAAGCTGCGGGTTGTGCATTAGTGAGAGGGATCACTGTGCTTTTTTTCAACAAAGGGTCTTTTTAAGTCTGCTGAGTGTGTGTGTGTGTGTGTGTGTGTGTGTGTGTGTGTGTGTGTGTGTGTGTGTTGCACATCCATCAATGTACTGCATATGTAAGACAGGAATTGTTTTGTGTCTGCATGAACGTGGCCTCACAGCCAGCTACAGTGTACTGTATTCCCTTCACGTGGGTGTGTATTATCCTTTCCATCTTGGGATTTCTAGTCAGATGTCAGTGATGGTGTTGTGTTTTTTTCTTCACTCCCCACCTTGCTTGGCAATTGCATTCCAATAGATACTTTGTTTACTCTTCATCTGCTGTGGGTTGACTTCTTAAGACAGGTTGGTCTAGCAAACCCCTGAGTGGTATCGTGCTTTTAAAAAAAAAACAAAAAACAGTTTTTTAAATTAGCTTTAGCAGTCGTTTGGCCTGACAGCAAGTATCTTTTGACGGGGGCCGGCGGCCATGTTTTTATTTTTGATGGGGGGCGGCGCAGCGCCAGCGTTAAGAGTGTTAAGATAGGGTCCAAACAGAATAATGGATGGAATTGCGGAATTGCTATAACACAGATTCCATAGGGCTTATCACCTCTTTCTAACTGGACATGACATGACCGAGCGAGCAAACATCAGATTGTTTCAGTTTTTCCCCATGAAGATGTCCTAACTTACTCCGCGTGCCTCTATGTAATAGAGAGTGACATAGCTTGTATTATATCTGGACAATTTTTGGCGCTCCATTCGCCAGAGTTCACTCACTCACCTCTTCCTGATACACCAGGAAGAGGTGTATCAGTTACTGACAGTTTGACAAGCTAGCTAATGTTGCTAGGTAACGTTAACTTGTGATACTTGGAAGTTCGGCTAGCTAGCTAAGGTTGCTAAGTAAGGTTAGCTTGGAAGCGCGAGGGTAAAGAACACTGATCTCAGACCTGATGTTTTTAGGCTTGGAGAGAAGGTCAGTAGGCTGTCAACTGAATGGCATGAATACTGTACAGTTCTTCATTTTGATGTATTGTAATTGGTCAGTACATAAAGTGAGTTCAGGGAAAGTCATGGTGGGATATATATTTTAATTTAAACACAGCAGTAAAATTGACAGTGGCTTGGCCTTTCCAGTGCTGAACACTGCCACCGTCAAGTGAGTGGATAAGATATTGAATGAGGTGTTGAAGTAAAACTGTCCGTTGGAAACATTGCGGAGACTTATTCAACCTACCAACCCTATTACTGTGGTAACAACTTAACAGCTACAATTTTAGTTACAATGCAAACTGCAATAGCTGCTCCATCGAGGGGCTCTTTGAGTTATTTATGAGTTGTGATCCAGCGCGAGGAGTGGCTCTCGGGATGCATATAAGTTTGCCACGCCGCCTGCTCATTGGGTCCAATAAGACACCAAGGCCTGATTTATTCATTCATCGCCACTTCTCATGCACAAGCCCTCCATTCCCCTCTGCTGCCAATTTGCAATGTCCTTTCAACTTGTTAATTTTGATACCCCTTAACAGAGCTGATACTGGATATTAGTAGGAAAAGGACAGGGGATGTGGTAATGGAGTTGCTCCTTGAAATGAACCCGCGTCCTACATGCATACAAAAAATGCATCAGCCCTGGAAAAAAAGTACAAGAAGTCGCTGAGATTGCAAGTTACCCTTTTTTTTTTCTTTTTTTACAGAGGGCGTTTGTTAAATAATATTGACCAGTTTCAGACTCGGCTGATTTTTAATGAACTGCGAACCAGCACTATTGGAATTCAAGTCAATACTGGGAAATGTGTAATTAAACACGATGAGGTTTTTATTTGTGAATTGAGTTGCGCTGTGAATAGAGATGTAGGAGGGGAATGAGAGGGCAAATAAGCGCCGACGGAGACGTGGTTTAGCTGGATGGATAGCCTTGCAGGGGTTTTTTCACATTGACTTAATGCTTTGGGATGAATACTGCTGCAGACAAGACTGGTACTCCTAAGGCATCCTGAATGTTAAGGTTGTTTTTTTACTCCACCAATTATTTAAAACAAATGTATATAATTAATACAGAGTGGTGCTTGTAGTCAATATAGGTGCTGAGTATGGGTTAGTGCTTAAATTATATTACCAAATTGTGTCAGTTGGCTGGTTTATGTGCAGTCTGTGAACTTTCATTTCACAGTTTCAGTCTCTACTGGCATTGACCATACTCTGTAATCATGAAATATTTCATAGACCCCCTTCGGTTGACAGTATTTGATCAAGAGTCATCTCAAAAACATCATAAAGAAATGATTTCCTCAGTCTTTTTGGTCTCATAATTCATGACTTTGCATCATCTTCTAAAGCAGTGGCCATCACCTGCAGGTGAATTAGCTCCAATAGAGAAAAAAGGATCTTTATCTTCTTTTCATCTAGTGGTAAATTTCTCATGTTCTTTCATTCTATTTCTCTGATGATTGCTTTCATAAAATGTAAATATTAATCTGTGTGGACTGTGCAATATTAAAAATAAGTACAGTGGCACAGTGATTCCCCTTAAGATGTTCTCTGATGTAAATCAAAAGGACTGAAACCCTGCAGCATTTCACATCCCAGGATGCAGAGCAAAATTACCTCATCTATTTTTCTACAGCATCTCCACTTTGCACAAAGGCCAGAATCTAGGAGGAGTAACAAATACGCTCTCCCGTTTCCCTTCCATCGCGCAGTCTGTTTTATCCTCGTATCTAGCAGACGGGACCTCATTTGGCAGAGTTAGAAGAGCTTTCTCTTTAGATCTGTAGTCAGTGAGCTTCACCAGGTGGTTATGCACTGTATCACCAAGGTGGCTAAATTGGTCTCAGATATAACCGATCTTGTTCGTGCCGTATTTACCTTTCTAGTACCTAGCTTGTGCCTGGTTGCTTATTCAATTAAACCTTTATTTATTCTCCTAAGCTGTGAGCTGATGGGTTCCTGGGGTTCTTACAGCATGCCCTCAGGGTACATGTACAACACGTGCATGCAACCAGTCGCATGAAACCAAATCACGCATTGTGTGGCGGGAAAGCAATGGCCCAGTCAACAGTGGATAAAAAATGCACTGTATAGGCACGTAATGGCGGCTTTGATTTATTAAAATCGTGATGGCTCAGTTGTATTTCTTACAGTGTCTCTAGGGCAGGCTCTGATGCAGACCAACTGTTTTCGGTTCTCTTTGGATTTGGATACTTGGAGTAAGAGGCAACACAGCTGGTAAAATTATGCCAATGCAAAACATGTTGCCAGGGCAAAGAAGACACTAATTGATGTCTTACTTGGCTTGTCCAGGCAACATGTCCATTAGATTTACACTAATAATGATCACAATCTGGCCTCAGATCCATTAGAGGTTGGACACTGCTGAAGGGTGAGTGACCACACAGATTAATCTTGCAATAGAGACATAATATTAGGGCTGTCAAAGTTAACGCGATAATAACGTGTTCACGCAAATTTGTTTTAACGCCACTAATTTCTTGAACACATTAACACAATCGATTTTTTGGAGGCTGTGGCGGGCTCAGTTGTAAAGCTAGAGTGAAGATACTGACTACATATGAAACTGGAAAACCTAAGGAATCTGATGGTACCAACCGTGTCATAGTAGCTTGTTGCAAAGGAGGTTAAATAACGCTCCAAATTTTGGTGAGGAAAAACTGGCATGGCCACTTTCAAAGGGGTCCTCAAGATATGTGAATGAAAATGGGTTCTATGGGTATCCACGAGTCCCCCCTTTACAGACACGCCCACTTTATGATAATCCCATGCAGTTTTGGGCAAGTCATAGTGAAGTCAGCACACTGACACACTGACAGCTGTTGTTTCCTGTTGGGTTTGAGTTTGCCATGTTATGATTTGAGCATTTTTTTATGCTAAATGTAGTACCTGTGAGGGTTTCTGGACAATATGTGTCATTGATTTGTGCTGTTAATTGATTTCCAATAATAAATATATACATACCTTTGCAGAAAGCAAACATATTTGCCCACTCCCATGCTGATAAGAGTATTAAATACTTGACAACAGATAGAAAAATGTGCGTTTAATTTGCGATTAATCATGGACAATTATGCGATTAAATATTTTAATCGATTGACAGCCGTACATAATATATATGGTACTTTTGGAGGAAGAATTAAAAGAAAACTCCACTTCAAAGGCACTATGATTGATTTGATAACACACAACCATTACCCTGGCAACAATGTCTAAGAGGTCACAGACATTAAACACAGAGTTGTTATTACCTTGTGACCATGGTAATTTGATGCTGGTGGGTATTGTTCTTAGAGCATTTAATGAGTTGTCATTCTAAGTATATAGTCATCTACACCAACAGCACAGAGGGATCTCTGAAAGTGCACCATATGGACGATCTAAGTCTAAAAGTATGTCTAATGACAAAGACATAGTATAAAGACATCAGATCCAAAAATGATCCCAAGTCCTGGTCCAACCACACCACCTCCTGTCAAACAATAACTCCCGCCAATATGGATCCATCTTCTCCCCAGAGGACATGGAGGCAGCCCACTGAGATCATCGCTCCCTGTAAAAGCTCCAAAGATGTTGTAATGATTTTAACAGATCCCAGCTGAGCAGAGAGTGGAGTAGGTGACTATATGTATAATTCTGGATGCAGCCTGGCACGAGTCCCTCTGTCTGCCTTTGTGTCCAGCTCCCTCGGGTAAACAGAGGAGTGCATTTTCTGCCCAAATACTCCCAACTCCAAAGACGCTGACATAGATCTTGGTGTCTGTTACAATGGCAAGCTGCTCTGCTGCGATGCCAACTGAGAGCCGATGGCATCTCTCAGGCACATCCACTTGTATAAATGCTCTATCACCGCATCCATCTGGGAGTCACACTGTCATTACTTGATGCTGTTCCAGGGTGTTTTGCTTTACCAACAGCACGAGGGAATCAATAGTACTTCATGCTCACTTTAGTGTTTGCCTGCACAGGGCAAATGTGCTTTGTGCATCAGTTACAATACAATATGAAAGATGATGTTTTCCGATAAAAGAATCAAGGTCAAGAGTGGCTGGACTTTTCTCGCTCTTCACCACTTTTTGACTCCTGTCAGTGAGTCAATTTCTAAATTTAGAGAGCACCTTTGGGCCTCAGTGGTTTCCATGTTTATTCCCAGATAAGCTCAGTCACAGAATACACAATCTGTCACCACTCACAGGTGTCTGTGCATGTGCGCGCGTGTTTGAATTCTTGTATTTATGTAGTTTAGAGGGATTTATCTTCATAAGGAGAGCAAGATGTGGCACATCCTTCATTGTCAGGATTGTGGAGTCCAGCAGAACATTTTGGCAGAGCCTCTCTCTACTCAAAGGGGTTTAGAGTTTGATCAGGGTAATATTAGAATTAGCATAAAGGGATCAGCATGGTCCCCGTGCCAAACAGCACACCGTCTCCACTGCGGCTGCAGTGTGCGCACTGTCTGCAACAATTACTGTGTACAAACTCAGACAAGTCACACTCCCGTCCCTGCAAGAGCTGCCATTGCTTTCCGACTCTTTAGTTGGCATTGTGGACAAATCTAAAGCAAGCTCAGTGGAAGGCCACTATTGAAGTCGACAAAAGCAGAGAAAAGTTGCATTTGATGTTTTTTTGATAAAACTTTCACAACAGCTTGCCATTGTGCGCCGCTTTTGTTGTAGTTTTCCTTTACTTTCTTCTTCGTTCTTCTTGTCCTTCAAGTCCTGGTAAAGTAAAATCAGAGATATGTTTCTAAACACAGTATACGTGCTAGAAAATAATTGCTGAAAACATGAAAAGACTGAACTATATAGTGCTGAATTGTGGAGTTAGACCGTTAAACTGTTTTTCACCATTCTTGTGTTTAGGATTTTTTTCATCATGGCTCGATGATGCACTGGAGCCATCCTTGGCATAACCCCTCCCCTAACACTATATATAAAATCCACAGCACATAGCATCAGTGGTTCTCCTTTTTACCGCCCATCCGGCCCTGTCTGTGTGCCTGTCATTCGGGGTGCGCATGACGGCGTGCTGCGTGCATGTTCTGGGACTGGGCTCACTGGCCAATCACAAGCAAGTTAGTTAACTTACGTCATAACCGCCGCTGTAGCCTACTCTGTTGCTACTGTTGCGGTTGTAAAACGGTACATAAATTGTTTAGAGCGAAATTACTTGTTCCGCTATCAGTCCGATAACATTTGAAAAGTCGAAAAGAGCCACACGATTGAATTATTTTATTCCCATTCCAGTTAGCATGGTGCTAAACCGAAAGTTAGCCGGCGGATGTCTCTGGTGCGCATGCTCTGCCCATAGAGCTGTAACATTCATCCCTCAGCCGCAATTATTTCAGCGCCTTCAGCGGACACGCCCCCAGCATTTCAGAGAAGAGAATACTGCATATATATATTTTTTTTTTTTGTTTTTTTACGATTTTTAATCATTAAAATTAAAAAAAAAAAAAAAAAAAAAACTTGTAAAAAAGTACATACAGTCCCTTTTGACAAAAAAACAAAACTGGAGTAATAACAATTTTTTCTGTGGTGCGACACACTCAGAACACATTTATTTTTGCTTTACCTGGATTTTAAAATTACATTGGCTTCCTGGTTTCGGATGTGTTTCTTAAAAGAATTGGAAGAGGAAGTAATTGGCCCGTGGAGTACCATAGACCATTAAACCAATCACCAACAAGGAGCCAGTTTGTACCAGGTCCATGTGCCAAACGCAGGTACATAACTGTGAAGGTTTGTGAGTACACGCACAAGTCCAGTGCAAGAGCTGTAGTGGGCTTTTTAGGTCTAAGTTAAGGCTTTATGTTACACTACAATACAGTTTTATAACAGTCTTATGCAATCAATTAAGTCCTCACCAGTATAGGAATTCAACTGTGTGTGCTATTGTGTTTTTATACATGTGTGTGGGAATCCTATTGGGAAGAAATAATAATAACCAGGATCACTTTTTGATGCTGAAACGAATCCAGATACAATATTTCTCCATCAAATCCAAAGCTTTCTTCCCCTTCTCTCTCTGCCTCTCTCTTTCTCTGAGCACTCGATAGATGTGGTTTGTAATCTGTCTCGGGGGAAACCGCAGGAGTTTGCTCAAACCCCATCTGTTTAGCTAGCGAGTAAACCTGATGAATGAGATTCTCTGGTGTCTCATGCTCACTGAGCTAAGCAGAGGAAAAGAACAGAAGGAGAGTTGTAGGGTGAATTAGAGTGCATGTGTGTGAGTGAGAGCGCCTTTATTAGTCTGTCTTACTGTAAAGGTTTCCACCCACATTCTCATACCACTTCAAACTTGATGTCTGTTTAAGAAACGAACACAATAACACAGTACAAACAATGGCTGTTCATCTATCAGTTTTGGTGAGGCACTTCAATTAGTCCCTCCTCTGATTATTGATTGATTGCATTCAACTGTCAGAAACTTGAAATAATGAACAACAAAGTTTTTTATTCCCCTCGTGTTAAGAATATGCCAGAATGAAAGAAATCCTTAAAACCAGTCAAATTGTAGTGAAACGATCTGTCCGTAATAGCAGAATCTTCAGACAAGTCAATATTCAACAAGATGGATGATTTTTTTGTTTGCCTCTCATCTCCCCTTTTGCTAGCAGTCTCCCTCTGATTTCCTCATACTGTTGGCTTTGATAGAAAGACTTCAGTTAAACATTAACACAAGGCATCATGGGAGCTCATACTGTAATTCTCAACGAGAAATTACCCCCAACGTTACATTGATTTTTGCTGTCCCATATTAGGTTTTATCCACTTAAGCTCTTGTTTTATATCGCAATATTGGCGTTGTATTCACCAAATGCCAACTTTTCCCGAACCAATAAAACAGCCATGTCTTAGCAAAAAAAAAGTTAATTAATTCATAAGCCCAGGATTCAAAGAATTTTCTCAGCCCATCCTTGTTTATAAAATCAGTCTATACTGACATAGATTTGGCAGTTTAGAAAGGCAAGCAAGATCCTCTAATTACATCCATGTCTTGGCCTGCTCCGACATATTGACTGATTAACTAAATTATGCATCACTTCTTTGGTATCACCCTTGGGCATTAGATTAGTTGATGTTTTGAATAATCTACAATTTACATTGAAGTTTCGAAATGTCTGAGAGGAAATGGCAGCTATAACAAAATCAAGGAGGGAATTTTGAACATCGGGTAGCATTAATTCGAATGGACAGTAAAAGTAAAAAAGATTTCCATCGACCTCTTTGGTCTTCCAAACATTGTGGTTGAAGAGAACTGATGGAGACAAATATCTTTAACGCAATACATTTTTCAGAGGTTGTAGACATTTTTCAGAAGTTGTAAACTCAGTTTTAAAGCTAGAGTGAAGATACTGGTATCATATAAAACTAGGAAACCGAAGGAATCCATTGGTCATACTAGCTTTTCGTGAAGAGGTTAAATGACGCTGAGAACTTGCGGTAAATTTTGGCAAGGAAAAACTTTCATGGCCATTTTCAAAGGTGTGAAAATGGATTCTATGGGTACCCACGAGTCTCTCCTTTACAGACATGCCCACTTTATTATAATCACATGCAGTTTTCGGGCAAGTCATAGTCAAGTCAGCACACTGACACACTGACAGCTGTTGTTGCCTGTTGGGCTTGAGTTAGCCATGTTATGATTTAAGCATATTTTTTATTCAAAATGTAGTACCTGTGAAGGTTTCTGGACAATATGTGTCATTGTTTGGTGTTGCTAATTCATTTCTAATAATAAATATACATACATTTGCATAAAGTATCATATTTGTCCACTCCCATGTTGATAAGCATTAAATACTTGACAAATCTCCCTTTTAAGGTACATTTTGAACAGATACGAAATGTGTGATTAATTTGCGACTAATCATGCGATTAATCGTGATTAAATATTTTAATTGATTGACAGCCCTAGTTACTATGGAAACAACCAAAACGTATCTCAGTAGAGACACAAGTATAAGTAGTTCAGCACGTCCACATGTTTCCTTACTCCATTACCATTCCCACACACAGTCTTTAACAATCAGAGAGCTTCTGTTCTGTACTGCTTTAACTAACTCAAGGCAGACACTGTAGTAAACATAATTATCTGGTGCTATAAAACACAAACACAATGCAACAGTTTTATTACAACAGAACTCAGCGTCGTACCTGTTCCATTGACTGTGTTCTTGCTTTATGCATAAATTGTGGGAATACTGTGCCTCAAAATCTCCTAGAAGTCATTGATTCCGTGTGATGGAGTACCGGAGCAGGTGATGCTGCAGATGGCTGAGTAAGGGGTAGGGTTGCTGGGGGTTTTTGGGGATGGGTTTGGGAAGCCGGTAACAGACTGGTTTCCTCCAAGGCCCACCAGGCTCTGGCTGCAACGCCAACACTGCCTGTGACCCAGATCCCCGGAGACAAGCATGGAGAGACGAATGCCATCGTGGGCGCCGTGTTGTGAGTTGGCGAGGGAGCTTTGTGTGCATGAGTATGAGTGTGTGTGTGTGTGTGAGGGAGTGTGTTGAGGCAATGATATTAATAGCACAATACTCTGTGACAAGCCATTTGACTCACATATAGTATTTGCACTCACACACACACAATAGCCTTCTCATCTGCACCGGGCTACCCACTCTGCCCATAGATAGAGCCACACACACACACACACACACACTCTTTGTAATTTTTTGTTTTTATTTTTCACCTGTCTTCAACCTTCACAGTTCTCAAAGCCTATATTGCTTCTGCTCCATTGTCTAGGTCAAAGTGATTTGTCACGATTTGTGTGGACACATGCATTCTTTTCCTCTGTGGATGTGCTGTCTAGACGGTGCGTTCTGCCGCGGGAGTGTTCGCACAGCCGGGGCCGCTTTTATTTTTACAGGCACTCTCTCAGTTTATGAAAGCTGCAGATACTGTACACCCTGGAGGGAACTTGGAGAGCTATGCAGACTGCACACTGTAAAATGTACGCTTTTACATAACGGAAGTCAACTAGTGACTCATCATGTATTTGTGCAGTTAACAAGTGACTGTATGATGTCTGTTTTCTTAGCATTATAAAACAGACAATGCACAGTAAGTAAAACTTAGTTAACTAAAACACACACACACTTAAGTCATTATAGTTAATTTACATTTTTGTTTTTACGAATAACTGCAGTGCATTGTGGGTGGTATATTTTAGTTTCCCTAATGAATTTGTGCCGGATGTACCTTTTTGGTAACTACACCACTAATGCTAAATTAATGCAATGTCTCCATTATGCCATCATTAATAACACATCACGCATCAGTCTTAAAGGAAGAGCAATTCATCACTTCAGTTGAAAGGCCGAAAACATGTAAAAGTCACGAAAAGCTAATGCTTTTTTAATGATGATTGCGGCAGCGTTGACAACAGCATAACAACATACAGAAGGTCTCTGCAGTGATTGGTCCGTTTTCAGTCCGTCCATAAGTGCAGACTATATTTGATAGGACGTGAACGTCTTTGATACCTCAGTGATCATGATGATAGGGATTTAGTTCTTGCATTAATTAATGTATTGCACTTAAATTCAGGCATTTGAGATGTTATTTCTTGTTTTGTCTAAAGTTGCATCTAATATTGCATCATAAATTAATGCTTTTTCCATGTAATGATTTATGACAGCTAATATTTGCTGGAAAGTGTGACTGTTTCATCCAACAAAACCTACTGCATATTAAAACTAGGGTTTGTAATGTTGAGAAACTATAAAGAGTATATACGCTAGATTTTTAAAAACTTTACAACCAAAAAACCCAGCCCCGTGTTGTCAACTCTTTTCCAATAAAAGTAGCTAGCAGCACTAACTACAAAAGCCCCTAAATCTAGCGAGAAAGTTGCCAAGTCAGCAACACTGACAGTCCGTCCCTTCAGGCCTCCCTCCAAAGCCACTCCCCCAAAATGATCATAATGAACTAAACAACAAAACTGGCTAATGTTAGTACTCAGCTGTCAAGCTAGCAGCTTGTGGAAGACTCCAGTGATGCGCAATGAATGCATGGGAAGAGTGTGCACAGGCAGGTAGGTAGACAGGAAGGCAGCCCGTCCAATCATTTAATTTTTAATTTGGGCCAAATTAAATGATTGGACGGACTTATTACAGTCCTGCAACAGCCACAGATACCAGAAAAAAATAAATAAATAAATAAATAATGTCAGATCATTTGATACATTGATTGTTGTTGGGATGTAATGAAAAAATAACAAAAAATGTTTTTGAAGAAAATTACCAACCCTAGCTTTAATTGAAAAATAGGCCGAAGGACTTTGCTTCTTCCGATTATGGATTTTCAGTCCTCTACTAATTGCAGGTGTGCAAAAATACAAAAAAAAAAAAACAAAAAAAAAAACACAAACACCAATACTATCCAGTCTTTTTTAAATTAGGTCTGATTTTAAAATAAATGTAGCTGATTCCCTAAAAAGTGCAAGAAAATGTGTGAAAGTCCTAGGAGAGGAGAAGCTAATGCTGAGTCCAAAACTCAGAGCAGGCAAGGAAAGCCCTTTGCTTTAATCACGCTCACTAGTAAGTGAGACTGTAGATCCCGTGGGGACTGGATCCCTGCTTAACACAACTATGTTTCTCTGTCTCACTCTTTCTGCTTATTGATTGGCTCTGTGAAACTCTGATGAATCCAAGCCGCCCCGGGCCTTATCTGATCTGATCTAATGCCTCTGTCTCTTTATTCATCTCTCACATCTACTGTCTGCTGGGGCTCAGTGATGTGTGATTGTATGCATGCACATAGCAGAGCATGATACCCAGCTGCAAAGGAATCAATAACCGTCTCTGCGTGACAGCACACAACAATAGAGGTTAAGTGAATTAACACCGCTCTTTTGTTTCTGCCGCTCACACTTCTATGGGAATGCTCTCATACAGTAGATGAATCCATCCCCACTCTTCTCAACACTTGTATCGGCCGCTATAACATGATTCACATGTTTCACCTACGTCCATAAAGGGCAGCAATTTCTAGGGTTTCATTCAATAACAATTGTTTTGCCGTGGATTGTAATTGTTGGTGATGTAATGTTATTGCCAGAATCAGAGCATCCAAAATATACTTTTTAGATATGAACTGTTCATCAGCTGAAGACTTGAAAGGCTGGAAAAAGTTAGTATTTTTCTCTGTCATGCAGAATGGAGTGAAGGAAATGTTTTACTGATTCCTAGGGCTGTAACCGAATCCCATTTTTTTGATTTGACTCGGATTTGGCTGTTCTCTACAAAGATTCGACTATTCGTTCCTTTTTTTTTTTTTCTTCATATAGACTATCTGACAGTCAGAAATCCATTGGCCTGAGTTTCAGTGCCACAGTTTTATAATGAACCAAAGTTCATTTGGTTGAGTGTTTCTTAATCAAAAAGCAATTTTCACAGACTATGAAGCAAATTAAAGGAAAACCTATGGTTCTGAATGCAGTTCAACATTTAAAATCTAAACTGGAACAAATTGAATAGGACTGAAAAGCTGTAAATTCACTATTTGCTTTTATATATTTACTTATTTTGGCTTTTTTTTTTCACTGCAACGGCAGAATTTCTTTGTGCAAGCAAACCCCGGGAGTCCCTTACATTCGACATGATGCTTTATGACCACTGTTGAACCATAAAGAAGATCTAGTCTGCTGCAGAAGCTCTAGAGAGCGTTGACTGCTTATTTTTATTTGCAGTTGTGCTTTCTAAGCAGGTGCTTGCTGACATGATCTACAATAACAATATTAAGAGTTAGACAAATGGGAACTGATTGGATTTTCTATCTGTCTCATGGGGATTTAAGCAGCCATTCACAAACTGTTGGAAAAATATGCTAATTTACGAACGACATAGTTGCAGTTGTCACTGAACACGCACTGACAGCCACACAAGCTGAAACCACCGGCTTGTGTCTTTTTAGTTGTTCACCAGGATGTTTAACCTTTGCTGTTCTCCCTGGAGTCGTGACTTAACTGCGGCTGCTCTGTGATTGATGCAGCTTTAGGGGTTTCACTTCTAAATGCCACACCTTTCCCCAGACACAATGGATAGCTAACCTTTCTGCTGGAGTTACTCTTTATAATGATTGTGGATTATTGACACCCATTAGGGAGACCTGCTAATGAGTAACCCTGTCCGTTCTCTTCATATGGGAGAGGAGGAAGGCTGGAGGTTGTGGGCGGTGTTTAAAGTGAGATCTAAACCCACAGACCTCTCTACACTGACTCCCGTGTTACACTGTACCCTTCATGGCTGACAACTCTGTCTTCTCAAGTTAGTGGCAGCTCAGTGATAAAGGACAAATTCAATAAAAATGTACACCTTGATTAATATCTCTGCCACTTTCTCCTGTTCACTTTTCTACAACTTGGTTGTAAGTTGAGTTGGCCTGTTTGATAGAGATGGAAGACATGTACTGCTAATACAACGATGGCATAGTACTCTCAAAAGTCCTGAAAGGACTGCAAAAGTCCTTGGATTTTTACACTTCTGCTGTTTGGTAAAGTCTTTGTGTAACAGATGTGACCTCCTGTAACACAAGTTTGTCACACACACTAATGATAGCATCGCACTCGCCCAAACAGACTTTCATACACACTCACAAACATGTTCAGATATAATACACCAGCCCAATCGCATGAAAAAAGGTATGTCAATGACATAATGATGTGCAAGGCAAAAGCGTGTAATAAAAAATGCAGTTCTTCCTTTCGGCTTGTCATTTTCACGCCTGAGCAGAGAATGAAGTAATCCGAGCTTCTACGTGCTTTGTTGACATAGCCGGGCCGGCCGCGCGTGCCTTTTAGTGCATGCGAGCGTGCCTCACACGGCCTTCCACTCTGCGCAGCTCTCATATGGCAGTTACAGCTGATAACGCTGTCCCAACCGACAGGGTTGTCATGGAGGCGTAGCGCCCACCCCGTGGTCCCCCCCCACCAGGTTAACACTGTTAGCTCTGTCAGCACGTTCACCGTTGTTTGCACTGTTAGCACTGTTAGCGCCGTTAGCTGCCAGCTGCCGTCGCCATGTTGAGAGCCATAGAGAGGAGTCTGCAGTCTGCACTGACTGCAAAGCTAGTAACGTAGAATAAAAAGGGAAAAAGACTGCTTATGGCGGGAGGGGAGGTGGATGGCTCCAACAAACACTGGACTTCTAACCAGGAGACTGGCGTTTTGTTTTGTAAATTACGTTAGTGATGTTTGTGATGTATTTTCTTGACATTTAAGGTTATGTGGTTTCTGTACACATTTTTCTTAGTTTACGTACTTATTTTAAGGCCAACCATGATGATTTTCCTAAACTTAACTAAATAGTTTTGTTGCCTAACCTAAGTGAATGGTTTTGTTGCCCCCTGCTGGTTCTGCATGTTAATACACGTATAATACTCACACCTCGGCGAGGCAAAACTTGACACTGACACACTATCCTCTGGTGGACAGGCGTGTCTATTACACACTTTGTCGTGATATCGGGTTGAATTCACACATGTAGATAAACTGTATGTTCAAACATGTAATCTAACACACATTCACACATACACAAACAGAACACATGTTTACAATAAATGCAGACACTTTGACTGTAGTGAATTGTTATACAATATTTGTGTATGTGCGTGGATCTTCTCGTTGCATCATCAGACCTCACGACTCCCTGGATGTGTGTGAGTGTGTGTCGAAACGCAACAACAGTCTGGAAAGACAAGGTCATTGCACCTGCAGCCCTATCTTGGGGTTGTTTAGCAAACCTCAGAGGGAGAGTTTGGTTTAATCTTTCGTAATGATAGAGTCCTGTGGGGACTGAGGGACCACAGTTGGTGGACTGGTGACAAACCGTACTCCACATCACCCTCCAGCCCTGCAGCCCATCCGTTCCTCCCAAGAGTACGGTTTGATCGTCGCCTGCTCGCCGGCTGTCTTTGAGATGTACAGCTGGGTAATTCACTTCCACCTGTTCTGCTCTGTGTGCGGCAGGTTGACCTTGCCAAAACACACCCGTGTGCTTGGCACCGGCGTGTACAGAGTTCTTACATACTGTAAACATCAAACAAACACTCAACAGAGCAGGGCCGAGTGAACCTCGCCACGACCAGGGTAAAATAAAACTTTTAGCGTAGATTTTTAGAAGGTCCTTGTGTTTACTTGGTTTGCCAACAGAGAATATCTCATCTCTATTAGAAAGAAATCATGTTGTTACCCTTAGCAACTTGTGTTGTGATGTCCTTGAGTAAGGCAACAAACCACTGACTGCTCTAGTGGAGCTACAAAGTGGCCACCAGTGCAAACATGGTTGGATTGGACAGCTCCCTCCGGCCACAAGTAGAAGACTGTGGTTGTATTGAACAGCTACTAGGTGTGAATAAATTACTGCAATGTGTAACACAGCCAGCCTTTGTATCGTCTCATGAGGTAAGATGTGTACACACACAATATGTCAACACATTTATTTTGGAGACTTTGGCTTGGAAAAAGTGAGAAAGTAAAGATTGAAATGTGTAAACTAATCCCACACCTTGTGAAAGCAGAGCACAGTGGTTTGAAGCACAGTGACACTACTGTTAAAATGGATACCATGGCGTAACTAGATAGCAACGTTACAAAGAATTCAATGCAAAAAATTAAGCAAACCTTAGTGAAGCATTTGTGATTGACTGGCCACAGCTATAGAGTGTTTCAACAGCTTAGGTCCAGTTAGTTTATGCCATTCACATACAATGCAACAGGAGATAAACTGGGACACATTTGGAATGTTTACCACTCTCAAATGGTCTATGTTGACATTTGTTTGAGCCTATTGTATGCATTAAGCAACGTATGTGATGGAACTGTCATCATTTTGGACAGTGTTTCTTTTGTTGGCTGTCTGGCATCTTTTTCAGGGAACAATTTGACATCACTGATTGTTAACTTGGTTCTTGTGGACTGTATTTTATGCAGAACAATATGTAATTTACAATGGCACCTCGATTTCTGCTTCACTTCAAGTTCCATTTTTTCACTTCCTTTAGTGCCTTTTGGTTTGGAAGATTACTGGCATATGGAGGCCTCCATTGTCAGGGTTAAGGTCCAGTGAGCGTGCTTCCCATTTATGAGTGAGGTGGGATTCATTAATACATTCATGTTGATATAAATAAAAATAAATGCCTCTGAACTTTTAACTAATCGTTTTGGTTTTAACATCTTCACTGTGGGCAGACACAGTGTTGTAAAATCCCAGATTTATCATCGTCAGACTCAGTGTGTTTCAATTTGGACAAATCAAGAACATCTCCAACGCAGCAGACAGACGGAGGCTGCCGAAGGCTTGGATGCCAAAGGAATCAATGTCTTTGCTCAAGAAATCAAATATGTTTTGAGGAGAGTTAATGATATCATCACTTTGCCATGGTGTGGTCATATTGAAGAAACCGGGCTAGTCAATTCCTCCTGAAGACATGACAGCTGCTGCATTGATTAGTCAATATGACAACTGTGACTTTCTCCCCATAGGAAATAAGTGGACTTATTGAATGAAAAGAGAACGAGCCAAATGCACTGAAAGGTGTGTGAAGATGCAAAATTCAAGTCTTTGATTTAAAATAACAGGCAACCAAATAGTAACACAATAGAGGATATAATGTCTCCATTAGGTGGTCTGATTTAGAGACAAATCTTCCCATTGCAATCTATCCACATGAGTTGAATACCTCACATTTTGATGACACTTGTCAGTTATCATTATAAGCATATTAACATTATTATACTGCATTATACTACCAGGTTTGCCCCAGTTTTTCATAGCTTTGGCATTAGAAGACGTTAAGAGGAAGTGATTACATAAGACATTAGCAATTCACCAATACTAGGGTGTTTAATAAATCACATTCAGTGTTGTAAAAACACATCCGAAGTAATGTAAAAGTTGTTTATAATGATGATGTTTTTATATGGTCTCGTGTGTTGTATTCGCCACAGTCAAGCTAGTAACCGATGGTGTTGAAGAAGCTGTCGATGTTGATGGATCGGCTGACAGAGCTGGGCTTGTATTAATACCACACCTCCAGATCAAGTGCCTGGGGGCCTAAAATCCAATCTATGTGTGGTTGAATGTGGCTTCTCCACAAACCTCAGAGCAAGATAAAGACAACAAATCGCTCACTTTACTTTGGCAACTTTAAACTCTCACTCCTCAAAGGCATCTTTGGCACACTGAGAAAACAACTCCTGAGAGATTTCCAAAATACCTTTTGTCAGGTCTTTGTTTTTTTGCCTTGTGAAGGCCTTCTTGTTATTCATGTCATCTCTTCGGGGCTGTCACATTTTGCCATATCAGCTGTTCGGAGAGACACTGTTTCTGATGCCGGTGAATTTGGAAGAGGCTCTCTTTTCTTCTTGATGTTTCTTGCCCGTTTGTTTTCAGGGAACCCCGACTGTAGAGAATTTGTGGGCCTATTGAAGCCTCCTGGATCGCTAATGAAGATGCAAGCCTTAATGCTAATTCAAAGCTAAAGATGCCCTTGAATAATGAATGAATTAGCATGAGTGACCTGATTTTTGGTTCTGATGTGAGCATACTGTATCTCTATGTTTGAAAACACAGCAGGCTGCAGTGAAGATATTTAACCAGAGGACAGGACATTTTTTTTATTATCACATTCAACACAAATTAAGTTTTCTTGTCTTCTTTGGCTTTGAAGTTAAATCCACTTCATCTCCCCTTTGACTTATTGCTATATCGATATTCATTTGTTCTTGTATGTCTTGATCAAAGCGTTTGTGTGCCTATATTCTTTTCACTGGGATGCATTTATTTTTAGACACAAAGCATCACACTAATTTGATCAAAGCAGCAATGTAGTGGGATCGCAGGATATTCAAAGCTCCTAATGGGAGATATGACCTCTGGTGTGTACTCTTCACAGAATGATGAAGTGGATTTCAAGGCTTGTGTCTTCCCTTCAGTATCTTCTCATTGCTTTTTTATGCCAAGATCAGAAAATGGATAAAAAGAGAGAGTCTCGAAAGGGGCAAAAGGCAGAAGTCTAAAGCGTGTCGAGACACTCGGCTCAACCAGCACTCTGATTTTCATGAATACAAGTGCAAGCAGAAATAAAAGAGCAATGCAGCGGTAATACATGGCTCATTCATGTTAGTTTTACACTGGAAAAAAAGGAGTTGTTAAAAAATAATTACTTCAACTGATAACTCACACATTAAGGTTTTCTTTTTCCATTCAAGTTAAGTTGGATACACACTACATGAGAATTGAGCCAATTTTGGAGTACATGGATTGAGCACCCTCACCCTCTCTTTTAATTTACGACAAGAAAGTCGATATTGGAGGAATACTAACATTGTAACTGCAGTATGGTTAAGGTTGGGGAAAAATTGTTGTTGTGGCAAATAGGTTATGATTAGAGTATGGTTAGGCAACTAAAACATTTGGTTCTGGTTTGATTTTTCATTTTTGCCATGTTGTGCCCTGCTTAGTCCAGCAGAACGATTGTGGTTGCTGTGACAAAGCCCATGTAAAAATATCAATAAGTTTAGAAGTCTACTCTACTGCTTTTAGGCAAGAGGCACCTAACTTCTAGTCCGACAAGATTGTGGAGCTTGGACGAGTCATTGGTGATGGATGGACTGTCGGGGTCTAGGGGTCGCTGCCTTGCTCCACTGTGGCAGATGCCACTTGGAAATGTAGCCAGTATTGCTCAGTTCTCTAATGGTTATGATCAACACAGTATTTTAACTCAAAAGAAATGATAACTATGATTGGCATCGAGATTTTCCTCCACTATCTGACTGTAAAATGTAATGACATGGTGTGTGTCTTTAGCGAACCACCTCAGGCTGGATATTACGGAGCCTCAACTGCTTAATGTTTCCTCAGTCGGTGTAATTGTAAGGTGATGCAAAGTGTTCCCCCAGCGACAGAGGATCATCCCCTGCCATGAATACCATCCTATCTTATCTACCTTTATATCATATGCTTTTAGGCTACTTTTTTCTATCTATCTCTTTTCTATTACTCCATTCTTTCCTCCCTCTCTTTTCTCTCCCACCCTCTTCCACTCCACTCATTTTTTTCTTCATCCATTCATCTTGTTCATTTAAATTCCTCCTGCATTTGTTACCTTTTTTATTCTAACTCCTCCTCTTTCCTCTCTCCCCTCCCACTTTCTCTTTTATTACGTCTTTCTCTCATTCCCTCTTTTCCCCTCTCTCCCCCTTTTCTCTCTCTTGTAATACCTTCATACTCTCTTTTCTTTCCTCTATTCAGAGCTCCCTCTCATTTCCTCCCCCTCCCTCTGTCTCCCGGCCTACCTCGCCCTCCCAGCCTCTCTGAAAGAAGGCGATAACACCTAAACGTCGCTCGACGCTGCTCAGTCAGTCAGGGTTATCTTGTTCTTCCCCTCTTATCGCTGTAATATGACACCACCTCTTATTCCTACACAACAACCTCCACGTCAACTCAAATGGCTGCTTTTCTGCGCCGTGCATCCCATAAGACTGGAATAATTGTTTACGATCCAGTGCTCGGCGAAATTTGCTTTCAGAGAGCGAGAGCCGTTTATTGAAGCGTAGCTCGAAACGTTGATATTCCTCTCAACCAGCAGTATCGTGGGTGAATTCATTAGTGTGATTTTTTTTTTTCTTATGTATGCTCACCGTCGGCTGCTGGTTTAGACGCCCTGACAGGGATTGAGAGACAAATTGATTAATCTTAAAAGTAAGTTGCCTGGTCTAATATAGCTCTGCCTGGTACATCCAGTACTTTTTGAAGAATTTCTACTTTAAGTGCATACAGCCGACTGGAAGTGCAAATACTCAACCCTGAGAAACCATTAGGAAACCATTAGGGCAAGGAGCAAACTCCTTTTTTTATTTCTTGAGCTATTTTTTGCAGTAGATATTAAAGCACTTTTGGCAAGACATGGGTCTGTCAAACTCATCGTATTAACCTAAATCGCCAATAGGCTTGGAGCAGAGTGTCCTTTACATGTTTACTGAGACACTGTTGATTGTGCTAAATATGATTGTGGTAAGTAAACTGGCCAAGGACGTCCTTAAAGATAATTATGAATTGCAATAACAATTTTGTGGAAAAACAAAGATCTCATCCTGTTTATCAAGGGTCCACTGAGGTCCCTATTTCATTTCATTTCATTTCATTTCAGGTCCTCATCATCTTTTCCCAAAACACCTCTCAATTTAAAGGACTTTGCACACCAAGTGCTTATTATTTGTATGCGGCTTTCAAATCCGTCATCCGATAAAAAACGTTACGCACAGAAGCCTTGCACACTGAGTCTGATGCATTTCATTATTTTCTTTGTTGTGAAAATTTGCAATACCAAACAAAACTGAATTAATTTCGTGGGAAGCGCTAGTCCCAATGCGGCTAATGAATGAATGGCATTAGCAAGAAGCTATCGTTTAGCTGCCTATACAGCTCAATCACTATTGTCTAATCTTTCATACATCCTTTGTTTTGTGATCATCCCCGATTCCAAGCTGTTCCGCAATCACCTGTCACAATCTATCTTTAAATTATGCATCTCTGTATTCTTTTATTTCTTAATCGTAAAAATGCTTTGTGCTGGTAGACGAAGTGAATCGGCTGATCAGAAGCCATTTTGGATGATGATGTTTGCGACGGTGGCTCTGAGTTGTCAAACAACCTTCTTTTGCCTTTTGACGGATGAGGAAAACACAGAAAATTGAACCAGTTCCGAAAACTTTAATGACAGATGAATGTTTCGGAGTCGGTGCAACAATTTAGGTGTCAGATTAGAGGTAAAAACAACATAATGTCTCTTAGTTAGTTAGTTAGTTAGTTAGCGTTGAGCCACCACAAGCCTCCAGAAGCACTTCACTGCACCTCAGTATGGCTCTTTTTCCATTTCTCCAAGTCCATTCCTCCAGAAGATAGTTCCTCATTGGTGTTCAGTTTGGCTGAGATGACTGTGACGGCCACAGCATAATGATTCACATCATTTTCATCACACCATCAGGATAGAAATGTAGGGTTAAAGGTGAAGAACTCTGTATTGATTTGCAGTGACTGTTCCCTCTTAGGGGACAAGTGGAACCGACCACGTCAGGAAAATGCCCCCAACAGAATAACAGAGCTAGCGAACCCCCGCACTGTACGGGTCAAGCTTTCAGGCCATCAGCATTTATCTAGATCTAAATGCAGATGTCACTTCAGTCATTGTTCCTACTGGGACACCAGCCAGTTGATCTTAGGTTCTTAGATATTTTCATCTTGATCCAAAATGAAGGTCAACTGGTTCTGCTCAGCATTGGGATGCTAATTGAGTTTCCCTTCAGATTCCCCTTCAATTTATTTATAGTTTAATCAAAAATTTTCTGGTAAATTGTCAACAAAATCCATCAAAATTAGTATTGATTGCAGGACGATATTGCATCAGATTAAACGCATGTACCTAATGTTGCTAAGTGCTAACTCAGGCATTGTCCTAATAATCAAGGCTATCATTGTGACACAATTCTGTAGCTCGAGGCATCTTTTCCCTGAATACTACCAGCATATAGTACTGGACAGAAAGGCCCTGCAGCTGAACAACAACACCACAAACTACTCACTATTCCCTCTTTCCACATACTGCATGTTATTGAGACTCTAACAATAGTCTTGATTATGATTGTGGACGTGACTGTTCACCTACATGTATGCGTCTCCGTCTCGTGTGTGTTTGTATGCGTGAGCCAGTGTTTGCATGGTCATATCATATTCACATGCAGCACTCTGGATGATTTATTTGCCTGTTTGAGGTCTGTCAGCAGGGCATGCAGTCACCAGGCATTAGGTTATGGCCTCCTAAATCTCAGGGGAGTATATTGACTGCCTATAGTGAGCTAATTATTGATGCTAACTGCCTGTAATGCTGCCAATGCCGAAAGGATCGCTGGCGCTACACAGATAAACCTCTCGACCTCTGCTACCACGTCACTGTAGACTCATGTAGCGACGTACAGCACATATGCACATATGGGTAGACACGAAGAGAGATGAGACAAATGGAGACATTAGTGTGGCTGTATTTCGTGAAAGTCACAATCATGATTTCACACCCACATTTGTAGTTGCAAAAAATGCTGCTGATGCAATGCAGAAGGAAGATGACGTTAAAACCAGTTAAAGTGATAAATGTATCAGTTAATAGTGTTCAAGGTTACTCCCTGTGAGCCAGAGAGTGAAAGGTCAGCAGTTTTAATTTAAGGTTTCATCATAGCAATGGTTGGATCCTTAAAAATACTCATATCCTGGATCATTTTTCACATGTCAAGAAGTATTTCAATCAAAAGAGGAGCTGTTTTAAAGTTTCCATTGGATTTGGAATTATTTAAAAAAAAAAAAAAAATCTTGCTTCAGGTTTACTAGCTCAATATCACTTTATTTCAAAATATTTAATTGCAAATTAATTCAAAATGTACCTTAAAGGGAGATTTGTCAAGTATTTAATACTATTATTAACATGGGAGTGGGCAAATATGCTTGCTTTATGTAAATGTATGTATATATTTGTTATTGGAAATCAATTACCAACACAATGACAAATACATACTGTCCAGAAATCCTCACAGGTACTGCATTTAGCATATAAATATGTGCTCAGACCATAACATGGCAAACTCAAACCCAACAGGCAACAACAGCTGTGAGTGTGCTGACTTGACTATGATAATCACATGCAGTTTTGGGCAAGTCATAAAGTGTACATGTGTGTAAAGGGGAGACTCGTGGGTACCCAATATAACCCATTTACATTCACATATCTTGAGGTCCAAGGTCAAGGGACCCCTTTGAATATGGCCATACCAGTTTTTCCTCACCAAAATTTTGCGCAAAGTAGGAGCTTTATTTAGCCTCCTTCGCGACAAGTTAGTATGATATGTTTGGTACCAATGGATTCATTAGGCTTTTAGTTTCATATTGATGCGAGGATCTTAACTCTAGCTTTAAAATTGAGCCCTCTACCACCTAAAAAAAGCGCAAGTTGCATTATTGTCTTAAAGAAATTAGTGGCGTTAAAATTAATTTGTGTTAATGCATTATTATCACATTAACTTTGACAGCCCTAGTTTATTTAAATAGATAACTCTTCAACTAATAATGATAAGACAATTGACCATGCAGAATTTGTACACAATTAAATGTGCTTCATATACAACAGGACTTAAACATGATCTCATTGCCTTTATTTTCTTTCCTAAACAAACAAACACCAACACCAAAAACTTGCAGCATCTCTGGGACTTACACACTGCATTTCCCAGTGCAGTGTTTTTATGCACTTTCATATTCTCTAAAAGAGCTCCTGGAATGGAGCTGCAATTATTATATAGGACCTCCTTAATTTTTTGGATTATCTTGATTATGTTTTCATTTATTAAGCTTTTTTAAGTTTGAATGGATAGAGGAGGACATACGCAGAGCCTTATCTCCATTGCTGCTAAAGCCAGATCTGCTCACCACTACCCTGTCCTCACACACACACACACACACACACACACACACACACACACACTGCTCATTTCACACTCAGATACCCCGGGTGTTGTTAATAGAGGTCACATTGAGATGGGCCTCTAGTGGGGCTTTTACCCATTCCTGTTACCCACAGTTCCCCTTTATGATGATGAGAAACCCTCTCCCACACACACACACACACACACACACACACACACACGCACTCACATACACATATTTCTAGACAGCCAGCTACATGTATGAGCGATAGCAGAGTGTGCCAGAGTTTGCCCTTTATTTTTTTTTTTCGGATTTGACTGCATGTTTTTGTGTCAGTGTCTTTCACTGGGTCAAAATGTTAAACGATTGTGTGTGTAAGCGTGTGGGCCTTCAAACACACGTGCACACACCTTTTGCAAACAAGTTTAGCTTCTATCGATAACCCCATGCCCCTGTGTTCTACTGTACATTTCCTTTCTCTCTCACCGTTATCTGTCTCTGTGTCTCTCCCTCCCACTCACCCCTCTCTGTCTACCATTGGTGATATACCAGACTGATCTGTTGGCCCAGCAACACGTCCGACCACCCCTCCATTTGACACCATTGACAAATAGATTGCCGGCCAGTGAGTCAGGCCTGTGACCCTGTCATTCCTTAGCTAGACTGATTGGATTCCATTTGTCCCTGCAGAGGAAAGGCAGCGATTACAAACAGATAAACAGAGTGGGACTGCATGGCGGTTGGCCAGCACCGACTGCCCGAATCCCCCGTGACAGGAGAGGAGATTGAGAGTGTGTGAAAGTGGTAGGCTTGAAAACAGGGAGTTTCAAGGCCAGCTTGTTTACTGCGGCGGTGCGGCAAGGATGATGGAGGTAGCGGCGAGCACGATGTGACTGTGAGTTTTTAAGAGTTTCTTTGAAATCCCTTGTTGTCTTCAACACTTCTAAAAATCACTTGAACTACTTCAATCCTGCAAAAGCAATGAAGAGGAAGAATCTTAGAGCAAACAGCGGCAATCTGTAGCCTCTTTTCACACATACCGGTAGTTTCTGATAAATTACTGGGATAACCTTTCAGGCACCGCAAGTGATTTTCACTGTATTCACACGTGCACTACATTAAGGAAGATTTCCATCTTGCGCCTTTTCACACAAGAATGCTAACCGCCATAAAACTCAAACTACGCCCTTGCTTCCTTTCAAGATGGATTTTGCAAATACTTTCATGTTTCACTGAAAATGACTATCTATTGTAGGATGGATAAAGAGTTTCCTAAAATAATCACCCAAACACTGCTCTGTTTTGTCACTCTCGCTTACTTATATATCACTTTACTGCAGTGACTCGGTGTCGTTCATGGATATGGACTAGATAGATCGTCTTTTTTGAGGGGCAAATTCCAATGAGAATATTGTTCTCTGTGTTGTTCTCAAGCATGACCTGATGTCTTGATCGCATATTGACCTGCTTTAACACTGCCGACATGCATTTCATCTTCTTGTAAAGAATTAGAAAACTTTAGGTGTTTCTTTTTCAGTGTTGTATTAACAATAACACTCCTCCACATCTTTTTTTTTTTTTTTTTTGCTGTGGTTTAATGTACGTTCAACCCTGACAAACATGGCTCATAGCATGATCTGCACAACATGTTTTTTTGTTTGTTTAACATAAGCAGATATACCAAACAGGCCGGTCAGGTTAGTGAAGGTTGGTTCGTTTTTGTGTTTTCTTGTTTTAACCCTGGTTTGATCTGGAATTTTTTTGTACCTCAACTGCGTTCTCATGTCTCTAAGATGGGTTAATGATAAAGAGGAATATCTGTGGTGCTGGTGGGGTGAGGACAGGCCCTGTTAACTTGGCTCTCTGGTGAGTCCCAATGACAAGAGGCTTCACGGGCCATAAACCCAGAGGGATGAGGGAGAGTCGAAAATGGCCGACCGTCTCAATTTTCTGCCAGACTGCCTCTCTCGCCTTCTCCAATTTTTTTTTTCTGCCTTTGTGTGTATGTGTGTGTGTGTATCTGTTATTCAGATTATATCATCCTCTTCTGTAATTCAGATTTTCTGCTCAGTCCGTGTTGTCAGTCTCTCTCTCTCCTTCTCAACACACACACACACACACACATCACATGACATCGACCCTAGCAGGCTCATATTGAAACTCCACCCTGAAGGTTAGGATAAGTGTTTGTAGAGAAATGGAGTCAGAGTTCGAGCTAAGTGGTGCGTGTTACCATACATACACATACACACACACACATGCGGTTGCGTGGTTGCGGTTGCTCTTGGAGCATTACAAAGCCAGTCGAGCAGAATGGCAGCTTCATTATGATTGCTGCTGGCATATCAGGTCGCAATTATCAACGCTGGCTTATTCACTCTTTAATTGCCTCATTTAATTTGTTCACATTTGGTGCTGAACAATGTCAACCTGATGCAGTTGAAAGCGATTTGCTCCAAGGACATGTTACAGACACGACCACGAGCCCTGTGTGTGTGCGTGTGTGCGTGCATGCGTGTGCGCGTGTGTGTGTGTCAACATGCAAAAGGCAAGACTGACATGCTATCCTCTGGTGGTCTATCTATCTTTACCGTGATATCAGGTTGTATAGAGTCTATGCCAACTTGCCAAGGATCCCTAAACTAACACAAATTAGACCACAGACCCCCATTTGATAAGACTTTTGCTTTTAGATGTTTCATTTGAGAAAGTGCATGAAACCCATGACAAAAATAGTCATAAATTCTGTCATTGTGTTTCTTATGGATGGAATCATAGTGAAAATAAATTATACCCCTTCTTGCTGGGGTGCCCCTGGAACCCTCTCAAGGACCCCTGGGGGTCCCCGGACCCCACTTTGAAAACCACTGGTATAGACACAATGTTTTGCACACTTGCGCATTTGCAGTGCTTTTCTGCTTCTTCCTCATTAATATAAAGACATTAGTTTGTGGGAGTTCACAAGTGCAGCCAAAGTCTTAAAATAATAATAACAAATGCCCGTTGATCATAATAGTACCACTTAACTCATAGGAAAGGATACCTGGATGAATAATGCAGATTAACAAATAAGAACGGACACTTGGTTGTGTTCTTGTGGAGAACGTCCATCCCAGACAATGGAAGTAATTATAGTACTGTTATGTTGTTGCCACAAATAGGTTCACTATTTTTCAAATATGTCTTGAGCAATAGTCACATGCCTCATATGAACATGCTGTAATCATTCCCCCTGTTCATACTGGCCATTAACAGATCTCTTTCTAACGTGCTTCCAATGTTATGTGATGGGGAAAATCCTCTTTCTGTGCAAAAGTGAATTCCAAAATTCAATGTGAGGCTTCAGTTGTCTGAGTCGATGGAATCAAACGGATACCCTCCAAAGTTAAGTTAGTCTTTTTAGTATAAAATCCCCCCTGTTGTGTTTCCCCTGACAGTGTTTCCTTGTTATCTGCAGTAGAGGGATATGAACAAAAAGAGGGAAATTCATACAAAAAAAGACTATAGGTTTTGTTCCCCATCTCCTACATTAACGCACATTATAAAGGGATGTCTTTATGGTCAGTATGGAGAGGAGGGATGATTACAGCGAGCGTAACCTGTTTTAATGATTGTTCTAAAACAGACTTGAAAAATTGTGAATCCTTTAAAACTTCCTAATTTTCAGCTGCATTAGTAACGTCTAATGCAGCTGATAGTTGCTTAATAATAGTGCTAATTATTAATAGTTAGTTCTTTTATTGTCACAAAAAAAATAAAACATTTGGGTTCAGACAATATACAGAACAAATAAAAAATATATACATAATAAACCCATTCGTAAAAATAAAGAAATATACAAAGCTGGTTATTTGTATATCTAAATGTGGTAAACAATTAGCATAGCTAAAAAAAAAATTAAAATTAAAATGCTAAATTTCAATGACCAGTTACGACCAGTTCCCTCGTGACACAAAATTAATCTGTTTTTGAATGAAAAAAGTGATGTGGGAGACAACCCTGCGCCAGTAAAGCTCCAAAGCGTGTGGTGAGGAAATATGACCCTGAATATTAAATTTGGATTCATAATGGCAGGCAGTGATGGGTGAGGGTAAACAGAATATTTATTTTGGTCATTGCCGCTGACAGTGGCATAACACATATTCACAGCCCAGTTTGTTTTATGACGGAGACCCTGGTCTAATGTGTCCTTTGTTGTCAAGCGTTTGTAACAATTCAAGTCTGATTTTATTCCATATCATAATTAATTTTACATTAAAGATCAGATAACAATAACTTTCGGTTTAAAATCAATCATGAAGTGAAATTATTTGGTAATGTACCACTTCTACAGCAAAAGTCAATGTGCTGTAGAACACAAACATAACTGCTCACCTGAAATAGCTCCAGGGATAAACAACGAATCCTGCTACGTCAGCTATTTCGACTTTAGCTTTTCAATAGATTAATTTACGAGCAATAACGTTTAATTAGTAGAGGTTAGTAGTGTTGACAGTGAGAGGAAAACTGCAGAACATATCCCTTGCATATTCTCTCTATCCTGTATTCCATCCTGCAGTCAGACATTATAATTAGTGTGTAGTTATGTATTTATAATTTAAACCTGAGGACAGCAATTCAGTCATTTCTTTAATCTTTTATAGTTGAGTTAATGTCTTGAGTTTGATAACACATAAGCTGCGAGGGCAGTTTGCCAAAGTATATTAATGGCTGCTCAATTACAATTTGACTCTTTTCAATTATGACAGAGGTTCATAAAGGCAGTTTTAATGTCAGCCAGAATCCATTCCCCTGAACGGAGCTCATTTTCGTGAACATTCGGTCTTGTTGATTGAAACAGAGTGGTGGCATGGATGTGATGTAAAAACTCAAATAAATGGGGCTTCACTGTGTGTGTGGTACTAAAGAGGTGGTTGGTCAAGAAAGTTCAACTAGAGTTTCTTGAAAGGTTGGCGCAAAATCAAGTTAAATTGAGCAGGAACATAAACAGAACTATAGTACTGATGTAGCCGCAGCTTGCTAGGGTGAGCCTACCTGCTACATTAGCACGGCGGTAGCTGTTTGGCTAGAAAGACAAAACAACAAACCATAATATCTCTATAACTACATTTCTGATCAAACGGACACATGTTCTATTACACAGACTTGTGAGGGTTATGGAAAGTTAAAGTTACATCTCCTCTCTCGTACAATTCTCGAGCCTCCGGCTGCGTGACGACTTAACTCAGAGCAGCTGTCAATCATGACGTCTCACCCACAACACTTGAACTTACATCAGTGTGATAAGAACTACCTAAAATGACAGAAACAATCTTTGGGAAAAAATGTATTTCATGTGTACTTTGACTTTTTAGTTTGGTCCATGTCCCATCAGCTAGCATGGATTTATGACCTATACCGCAGCCAGCCACCAGGGGGCTATTGAGATGTTTTGGCTTCACTTTTGTGGGGCTGTCATGTCGTCCGTCTTTATATACAGACTATGATTTGTGTACATGTCACTAAACAGACTTGTTTTTGCATCATTGTCAGTCACCTTCACTCATTAATGCGCGTCAACCGCACATGTTCCTCACAACTGCAGAGGTAAAACCCAACAAACAGTTTGTGTGTATTGAGTGTGTTTCAGGATGTCCATCACTCATGAGTGCATCACTCAAGTCTCTGCGTGTGTGTGTGTGTGTGTGAGTCTCATTGTTAAGTCCGGTGGTGATGCCGGCCTCATTAAGACGGATGAGGAGCGCCCAATGTCATGGCTGGGTTAGCAGCCCATTGGCAAGCCATGAAGAGAGGCGCCCTGCCTCCCTCCGAGCTCTCGGCTCTGCAACGCGCTGCGTAATTATCTGGTTAAACGTCAAATGAACGGGGTAATTTATTCACCTGGGTTATTTATGAGAGGAGGGTGATAGAAATGTTTTTCACCTGCCCTTTTCAAAAGGTGACAAACTGTTTTAGGTTCACCTTGTTAAGAAGAACAGCCAGTAGACTGGACTGGAGGGACGACTGCATTTGGGCTGATTTTAATAGAGCTGTCTCACATAAACATGAGATGACAGCTGTCAATTATTCAGCTCATGCTTAGTATTAGCCTAATAACATCTCTTTTGAGATACCAAAACTGACTATCTCATCCAATATTTTGGAGTTTTGTATGATTGTTTTAACCAAAATTTGGACAATTTGAAAATAAATGTATCAATACAATGACTTAATGATTTCTGATATTTATTTATTTTTATCAATTTAATTGTTCCTTTGGGTCTGTTAAATAGGTATAATTCAAATGAACTGCACATCAATGCTGTTTTCTTGTTGTACTGATACAAAATACTCGTTGACTTGGTCAAGCAATACAGTAGAACTGATTAACTGTAGGCCATATGTGTTTAACCTTTCAGTTCCCATTGTACAAAGAGTGACCCCATCCATAATAGAAGTACCCTGGCATACGTGTTGCATATGTTAAACAGGCATTAACATTTCAATTTTTAATACAAAATTGAAATATTCTTTTTCCATTTCCAGATAAGAGCTTATTAGACCTGCATAAAATGTGGCTTATTGTGGCCTCAAATAAATCCATCGTTTTGCAATCCATCCTTTCAAACCTCAACAACATCATTGTGTAAACACTACTCAGTCTATAAATTGTGTTTAAAAGAATCCTAACATGGAAAGTTGGAGGCTTTACAATCTCTTCTAACCTGGATATGCACCTGACTCACGTTAGGGGTTAAGAAAAAAAAAAGCAAAACCAAGCAGAGGGCTTTGGACAATCGCTTCTCTCTTACTTAAATCCTCCTGTAATGCCTCAGCTTGGCTAATAAGCTTCCCACAGTGCACAGAGGATTGACTGAAACAGAAACTCACAGCTTCAATGATTCAAGGAGACTTTCTTTTACAAAGTGGGCCAACAATGTGCAGTGAATTCCTTATGAGCGGGGAGGAGGGGGGGTCTTCCTGTGGGGAGAGGAAGTGGGGAGAGGAGTTGAATACTGATACCAGCACCCAGAATCTCCTCATTAGGAAACACCATATGGTATCGCCACACAGATGCCTGTAAGCCAGTGGGCTGAAACCTGCGACTGGGTGCACATTTCGTTAACTTTTGGGACCACAATGGTGAGGTTTCTCCATGAATAAGTTTTTTTTGAAAAAGTTTCGGCTTTTCTGCTTTGCTGGTCAGTTTAATTACAGACGGTTGGCTGGGGAGAGCGAGGCGGCTGGGGAGGGAGTCCTCTGAGCCGAACGAGTTGCCACGATGTTCCACATCCTTGATCAAGTCCTTGTCTTGTCTTTTTGGAGTGAGGGATTTTTAAATATATCATCACGGTTCAAGAGTCCCGGGCCATTTCAATCACGCTCATAATCAAGATCATTGCTCAATTTAGTGAGACTTTGGTTTTTATATTCCATTCTTCCAGTCATTTGGACTGAGGGCACTGTCTTTCATATATGAATGGCGGTTTCAATTTGCAATTGAACCATGCGATATGAAAGTGAAATAATGCCATCCTTGATTTGATTAGACAGCCAGATGGGAGGTTAACGGCAGTGTGTCGCAGCTGCAACATTACCTTTTGATTGTAGGTTACTAAAATAATCACAGGCATGGTCATGTGGAGGGCGAGGAATGGTGTGGAGTGTGTGTGGGGTGTAAGGCCTAGTGGCAAAAATTAACACAAATGGGCGACCTTCCCTAATAGTGATGTCATGATACCAAAAATGTCATAGTCAATACCAATACCAGTGAAATTCCACGATTCTCGATACCAATTCGATACTGTAAAAAACAAAAGTAAAACCATGAATCCCACGTACTTCAACATGCACTCTTTTATTACCATTTGCATACTGGTTTTTGTTAGGAAGTTAACAGGTCAAAATTCCCTCTCTATTATCGGTTTAAATTGCTGTGAAAGCAGCTTAAAATAACTGCATTTGTTCAAGTTTCTCACCAAAAGCTAAATTTTACAAGATTACATTTGAACACAGCATGTTAACATTAGAATTTACCTTCACCCAATACTCATTTCTACTGAACAGAGCCTGAATGCATCATAATGTAAATCATTGGCAGCTCCCATTAATGTTGGCTGTTATCTCTGCAGGACTGTTCTGCCAACCGGCAGCTAATAGCTAGGGCTGTCACGGTGAAGCAATTTCCCCAGCAGTGTTAATGATTGGCTCAACAGCGCAATATGTGGCATTATTGCATTTTTTTTTTTGCAAATTACTTAATTTATCCTGATTGTAGTGCTATATAAATAAGCTTTATTGTCAGGCAATCATTTGGCATATTGTTGCAGGTATATTGTTGCTTTTTAAATGACAAAGATGACAGAGGTATTTGTCTCACCCGTTCTCCTTTGTGATTGGACAGCTGGGTAAAAAAGTGACAGTGACCAACGCAGTGTTATACCAAAAGTTGAACATTTTTCAACTCTCGGCAACCAGAAAAAAAAACACCAAATGTGCAGCGCTCAGCGCAGAATAGACGCTTAGTGCATTGTCACACTGCTTCCGTCACGCCGCTGCCGTTTGTTGCAAAGAGTGGCGGTTGCTTGCCATCCCCTGTGGTTGGCTTGTCAATCGCGCGGTATTGCAATATTGAGGTTATTGCAACAGCTCTACTAACAGCTAACGTTAACTAGCTCTTGTCCTGCCAATTTCAACTCAGATTTGTTGTTCGCAAAGTAGCATTATCATGGAAAAAATAGGATGCATCCCCCCAGAAGCGTCAACAGTTACTTTACTATGTCACAAACCCATTTTCTATTGTCCTAGGGATGCCATTCGTCTCAAGCTCTGAGGTACCATCACGTTTCAGCATTTTTGGCTTGGACTTGGTGCCGAAGTCGCTTCTCGTGACATCTCTATTCTCAAACATCTCTGAATATGAAAAACACCAGTCTTTGTTTGCCATTACACAGTGCTTTACTGGGGAAAGTTTCCTCTACTGTATTCTTGTATGTTTTTGTGGATTTCTCACTGTTGTATGACATTGTGAGTAAGATTCTGTGATTCTACTTCTGTCTGATCCACAGAGGGAGCGTGGCCCAGTATGGCTGAGAGTTTGAAAGAGAATTCTTAACACAATTCATGCCCTTCAGCTGTTTCTGCCTGTCGGACAGAGATGGGAGAAAAATAATAATGTGGTTGGCATTATGTCGACATATCTCTTCTTTTCACGGTTCCACCCAATGGCTGTCAACTGTGCAACAACTCGGCCCTCTCCTTATAGATAATGAGACTATGGAATAAAAATATGTGGCGATAAAGAAAAGCCAATCTCTTTCGGGCATGATCGTAGAGGACGTAACATCGATCTTAGCTGACCGGTGTTGCAGGAGGCTTCATCACTCAGACATGATGGCTTTTGGTTAAGTCTTTGTGTTTCGTTTTGTAACAGTGAAAGTAACATTCGCAGTTACGGAGATCAAAAGCTTATCAAATGGCTGCGGAGAGGACTCACAGCCCAGTTGCCCTTTTTGCACAACTTCAGAAAATGATCTTCCATTTTCTCTAAGTATTTGCGATATGGAAGAAACTGTAAAATATGAAGGTAAAATAGTGCATGCAGTTCAGTGAGACTTGACTATACCTTGATTTGTGGATCTAAAGTTTTTAAAAATGGCAATATTCCTAATTGTTCTGGTGTGTCATTGAAATGGGGGTATTTCCTGAACTCACATTGATTTTTGCAGCACACTAATGATATAATAATACATACAGTATACACCATCCTTAGGTGTCCAATATTACTGTAAATATTTGGTATACTTCCTCAACCCAAGAAGATAAAGCAGTGTATCTTACTGAAGAATGTTTTTATCAGAGAATTTCACGTCTCTGTTGGTTGACGCCAACAGAGCGAAAAGCATGACTGCCCGTTGGACTCCTCAGGTGCCAGACATTCCAACCGACTCAGGTGGGCAGCGAGTGGGAACCCCATTGTAGTCTCTCTCTGACTTTCTCCTTGTCTCTCTTGCAGTGGAATGTAGTGATATTTGGGAAGATAAAGTGTGGGAAGGCAGCTTACTGGCCATGCTTAGATTCCTATCTGAAAAGGTTGTTTACCACATTCAGTAGCATCACAGTTCAGCACAACTCTGTTTAATTTTCAATTTAATAATCACAGTATGATGTATTTATATCAGTACAAGTGCTATAAGCTTCTAAAGTTACTACGAGGAACTTTTTTCCTGTGTTGATTTTGGCGGTCCATGTGGACAGAAGGGTTAGTGTTTCCGAGTACCAGAGTCTCTTTAGAAAATATCTGATTTTACTGCAGCAGGATCTGACAGTCTTGTTTTAGTTAGACAGGCGGAGCAGCATTGTGAAGCTCTACTCCGGGCCGGAGGAGAAGCCGCTGCTGCCGGGTGCGGAGTGCTCCACCTCCCGCTGGAGCTCTGAATGCAGGTCGAAGACGGCTGCGAAGTCAGATCTATGTCTGTCCGTATCTCGCTGGTCACTGCTGGAGTCTGAGCTGAAGGAGTTTCTCGTGAACCTGCGTGCTTGCGTTAATTGTTTCGTCTGATATTTCAGGGAATCGGACCCGATGACGGGCATTAAGAATAGCTATATAGAAATAGCCAATATTCTCGTTGATGGTCTTGTTTGCTTATGTAGGTCATCCGTGTAAAATTTGAGACTGTTTCCTCACTAGTTAAAAGTTTTTTAAAGTTCCTTTGTAGTAACTTCAAATAGAGTTACCATAGGCTACAGTATTGCTTTGTATTGAATTACACATGGAGTTTGCTGGATTAAATCATTGCATTTGGCTTTAACGGCTTTCAACGAAAAAGCTCCGAGGCCCGTCCGACAAATTCTGTATCTCGCTAACCTCACAAAGCACCTCACTGTGCTGCACAGTTAATGACTTGAACAGGTTAAACTTTTAATGATCCCGATGGTGAAGTTTGGTCATTGCTGCCATGAATGCGTAATCTGGCTATAATACAGTATATAGAGTCTGTATATATTTGCCACAGCTCATACCACATAACTGCAGCAATAAAAGAAGTGGTGCAGTCTAATGAGCAGGTTTCTACTAAATGGAAGGCCCTGCTGTCTGAGGTGTCCTTTTGTGTAATGCCGCCGCAGTCTGTGCAGCCTTGCCTCAGGACAAGCCCGATCCTGACGCCATTACCCCCCCGGCGTGATGTGTGGACACCCGTGAGCGCTGGGCTTGCTCCATCATGCAGGCAGGCAGTTTTTTATTATTTTTTTTTTTTATTTTTTTTTTTATGACGCTCATTGATTCCTCACCACCCCTCACCCTCATACCGGGGGACACGACTTGAACTGAGAATTGATTTTCATCATTATTGGTCCCAATCCCCCCGCTGCACCCACAGTCACAGACCTGTAGAAAGGTCAGAGAAATTACCTCTACCGTCTCTCTGTCAGAAGGATTTGGCTGCTTGTGCCTCTATTGATTTGGGATTTTGATGCATTTTTCAATATCTCAGCCTACATTTTGCTCCGTATGTGATTCTTTTTTTTTTTTTTGGCAGGGGCACCCATTGGGGCCCATTTGCATTCCTGTTTGGCGAGGGCAGCCGCTGTGCAGTTGATGCTTTGAACATGCTCCCAGATGTGCTTATTCCAGCGTAGTGCTTCATTTGAGAAACTTGGTTAATTAGTGTGTCTGTATTTGAGTGGGACTCTGTTGTGTTTTTACTCCTTCGAGCCTACACGCTTATCTCTGAATGTGCAAATGCATGAGTGTGGATGATATTCCAGTGTAAATGTGCATATGTGTGTGTGTGTTTGCATGCGTAATTGTGTTCCAAGCAGCTCTCTGACATCTCCAGCTTTCTGACTGAATATGTGGCAGAATGTTTTCCCTGTACCATGAACCATCAAAGGACAAAGATTCATTTTTCAACAGCAGCTTTCTTAAGTTTCTGTGCTTTCTCAATAATGTATCATATATGTGCATATGCACGGCCATTATTTATGGTCTTTATTCTTTTATATATATTGATAAATTGATTTACTGAGCCATGCTAAAAGCTATAATATAGGATGATACACTGTAAAATGGTGATTTTTAAGATCCTTTTAATCATCGCTGATTTAATTTCCATGATGGATTTTCTGTAGGTGGCTCTTTTTAAAAATCTTTTCAGCCTTGGTGGCAACGGCTGCTTATATGAACTACCCAACTCAGTTTTCTTCTTTCCTCCTTCCTCTTACCGCTGGAAGCTTATAGATAGGTTGCAGGAAAACAGATGGTGGTTCACATGGAAATTTCGCATTTATACTGTAAAACAGTATACTGCTGAGTTTAACTTGGAGTCTCATTCCAGAGAGAGAGCTACTCTTTCCAAGCTGGATGAACAACATTCTGGCCTGAAGCAAAGCACATTTAAAGACAGGTTGTGAAAAATGTCCTGTGGTGTCATCTTTAAAAGCATTTGTGGGGGAAAATATGTCTTTTGTCTTTGGTCACTCTGTAAATACGATTAATTTATTTGTCTTGCAACTTGTCTTACCTGTCCTGAACACATCCCTGACACATTATGCAGATTTGCTGGAAAATACGGCGACAAATGCATCTTTCACCGTCAACTTTTGGTGAAGAAAAAGACGGTATGTGTGTGTGTGTGTGTGCGCGCACAGATGCGGGGTATACTTGCATCCCCGGGAGTTGTCTCAGATCAATAGGTGGCGGACGGGGCAGTCATCGATCAGCTCAGTGCATGGAGGCTAATTTATGCCACTGCTCCGGCGATCCCTCCGCACCGAGGCACCGGGGTGTGAAATTCAAATTATTATTACAGCCAGGCAATTCCATTATCTGGGGGAAGGATATGTTGCTCTGGCACATATTGGCTGTCTTCCTTGTGTAAAGGGAAAGAGAAGGAGAGGAGGGATGGGGGCCAAGGCTAGCCCTCAATGGCCATGGCAGCGGTGGGGAGAGGGGGGATTATTACCCACTTTATCATGGTGGCCTCAGTTCCTGTTCTTACTGTATCCCCCCGCCCCCCTACCCTCCAGCCTCTGCACCCACAATCAACAGAATTAAAGCAGCTGCACAGCCATTTTGTGGCTTGTAATAGCTCTGTAATTTGATAGGAAATTCATGTGCACTGCCTCTTTTAACCATATCTTTGAAACATTTTTTATTTGTCCTTTACGAGATGAGCTTTATATTACATTCGAAAAAGGGCCAACTACATCCCACACTCATAGAATACCTCCAATCAGCACTTTAAATCCAGGCAGTACTATGCGGTACAGTACTTGGACCTCATCTTCATGGCTTGGGAAGGCTCTTGGCCCTTGAAGAGTGCCACCAAAATTAGTCTGCTGGTGATGGATAGAGTGATGTGTGTCTTTAAATACTTGATATTAATGTTTTGGGAAGGACAGACAGACCGTAGCTGATGTTAAACAGGTGCTATGTTTTGCCACGGCCCTCCATATCCCTGGCAGGGGGTGTAAAAGTTATCTGAAAGCGTGTAGTCCTTTGGCTCAGACAGTGCAGTAGTGTTGGCAGTAGTGTGGGCTGCACATGTGATGTGACGTGAGAGAGTACACTGAGGGTTATAAGTAATTTTACTGAATTCCTATTTGATGGGATGTTGGCAAATGATCTGTGCATGTGATGGAAGAGTGCGCGGCTGAATGCAGTGCATGGTCACGATTCAATTAAATGGGCATACCTTTTTAGCCAAACATTCCATAAGACCAAGTACGTCTTTTTAATAAGTTCACTATTAAAATTAGGGCTGTCAATTGATTAAAATATTTAATTGCGATTAATCGCACAATTGTCCATAGTTAAAAGTGATCAATCACAAATGAATCGCACATTTTTTATCTGTTCAAAATGTACCTTAAAGGGAGATTTGTCAAGTATTTAATACTCTTATTAACATGGGAGTGGGCAAAGATGCTTGCATTATGCAAATGTATGTATGTATTTATTATTGGAAATCAATTAACACAAAACGATGACAGATATTGTCCAGAAACCCTCACAGGTACTGCATTTAGCATAATATGCTCAAATCAGAACATGGCAAACTCAAGCACAACAAGCAGCAACAGCTGTCAGTGTGTCAAAACTGCATGTGATTATCATAAAGTGTGCATGTCTGTAAAGGGGGAGACTCATGGGTACCCATAGAACCCATTTTAATTCACATATCTTGAGGTCAGAGGTCAAGGGACCCCTTCGAAAATAACCCATGCCAGTTTTTCCTCGCCCAAAAATTAGCGGAAGTTTGGAGTGTCATTTTATTTATTTATTCCTGAGGTTTTCTAGTTTAATATTATACCAGTGTCTTCACTCTAGCTTTAAAATGGAGCCCGCTACAACCTTAAAATCACAAGTTGCAGTAATGTGTGACAGAAATTAGTGGCGGTTAAAACAAATTTGCATTAACACATTATTATCACGTTAACTTTGACAGCCCTAATTAAAAGATATGAATTTTATATTAAAATTGTTGAAAAATTTAAAAATGTGCTAGTAATTTACTGACCTTTTGCCACCCTAGCCATGACTGTGCATTCCACTTAGAGTACGGTGTGACTGCCTCAACAGACTATTTGTTACTGAAATGCTGGTGTGTCTGCATATCTGCATTGAAAAGTCTAAGGCCTTTTGTTGGCTTCTACTTGCAAGATGATTTTGGATGCTTCTTCAGATCCACATCCTGAGTTTGTCGTAGTGATGTTTTTTTGTCAGGACTTTATGCCCCCTCAATAGATAGATTGTAATTCTTGTCCTGTGAACAAGACAGAATCTACCCTTCTGGTCCAGCTGATCCTTGGGTTACTGATGCAGTGGTCCGGTGGATGCGGTGGGTTAGGGTATGCTAACCATTTCTACAGCCTTTTTCTGTATCAGAGTTGGTGATGGGTTCATCCTGTTCAGCCAAACCATTACTGTATATGCAAATGTCAGTGCCCCGCTGGGCAGGGGAGAGTGGACAAGCCCACTGAGCCCATTAGAGAGCTCCGCCTCTGCTCTTCCAACTAGGGTTAATATGTGTAACCTTGGTTCTTTTAAGTGGCACCTGGGGAGATCTAACTGGCTGTGAGAGGAGTATATTCTAGCTTTGAGCGCCGGTGCTGGACCTTTAACATCAGCCTGATATTATTGCTTTTGTCAGTGAGGGGCAATGTGATAAAATGCTATTACAATTTGAGTAACTAATGAAAAAAATAGTTGTTTCAATTATCATCAGTTATATTGGTTATATCATCCCCTATCTGATGAGAAATATTGATGACACTTGATGTCCTTCACCCGTTAGGACTCCACTAGTTCAGTTCCCCTCCCTTTATCTCAATTACCTGGCCAGTAGCCACCATCTTCTGAGTTCCCTACTTCACAATGATATTAAATTCCTGCCATTCCTGCCTGACCGTCCATTCTTTGCCTCCCCTTTCTAAGCAAACTGCATCAAATAACTTCACCCTAACTCAACTTAATCTGCCTGTGTGTGCCTGCATTTGGGCCCTAACTCCAGTCGCCAACATTATTAAACTGTGACGACTTTGGCTATAAATGTTCCGGCTGCTTTGAATTCATCCAGCACAAGCACAAATAAAACACAGGGCATTGTCTCTCTGTAATCTCCTTATCATTCAGAAGAGGGCAACCTTGAATTTTGGGGCATGTTAAGATACTTTTGCAATGAGTCGTGAGTAATATTTACCTCTCTTTAAGTCATAAGCCAAAAAGCAATCACTGACCACACAGTTGTGCACGATGTTGTCCTGCTGATAACGGCGTCGGATCAGAAAACACTCATATGGGTCATTTTTGGAAGGCAATGACAAAGGACATCCTTTGGCAGAGAGAGATTAACTAAGGAGAAGCAGGAGGTAAAAAATAAGTAGAACAGATGAGAAAACTGTAGAGGTGGGGGGACTTTAGAGAGACTCATTAAAACCAAGTACAACGAGTGCTGGACAGCGGGTTGCTCAATGTTCAAATGAAGGGGCTTGTTTCTTGGCCTTGAGTCACAATTAATTAGCACTGCGAGGGGCATCAACACTGCTCTGCATCCACCGTGTTTGTGTTGAAAAAAACAGAAGAAAAAGGAGATGAAAAAGCGAAAAAAGCAAATGAGAGAACCAAACTCATAAACAGAATTCTGAAATTGCTCCGAGATGCACATCCTTGATGGCGAAGGCCGAGGGTCATGGCTGTGTTGTTTCCTGATGTATCCCCTTTATTCGCTCAATCCGCTCTCTCTTTGGTCGAGTTTCAGCAATCATACATCTCCTATAAACGTGTTCTCAGAGGCGGATTTCTAAAGCGACAGCGTGCTTCAAAGAGTTTGTTTTGTCTCCACCTCAAATCATTTTCAAGGCCAGAAATATTGGAGGACATGCCAAAAGGTAGCGTGCTCTGACAGCGACATGAGGCTCCGGCAAAACAAGTTGCCAAGTACGTACACAAGAGAGGTTTTACTTGCGGTTATCTTGCCAGTGATGTGCTTTTTTTTTTTTTTTTGAAGCCATTAAATACAAAAAAATCAAGCATTTCAACTCAACTGACATTTGAAAGCTCTTGTTGATATGTTGATTTGACTCGTCTCTATTGACTTAATCAGAATCAATCGCCTCTGGGTCTGAAGCAATTGGTGAATCCATTCAAAACTCACAGTGTATGAATAAAAACACTTATTTGTAGATGCTTGCGCATGTACAGGCTGCCATAAATGATGCACATGTGCATCATTTATGCAGTATGTGCACAGTGGGAGGGAAACCGTATTCTTCTCATGGTGGATAAGCCTCTAAAACAACATTTAGATCATAGGACACCTCAAATATGAAGACAATCCAAACACATTCAAATGCTTAAAAAAGGAAAAGTTCACCCCGGATAAACATTTTGTCATCTGTTTGTCCCGTATCAATCTCGACCGGAGAGGCCAGACACACAGCCACTGGACGTTAAAGATCAAAGTAAGCGCTCTATAGATATTGAGCGTCATCTTTTCTTGAAAAATGTCCGGTGTAATCTGCAACACCGGTGTCGTCACAAGTTTATTAACCGGTTGGAAAATGTCCTCACTGTGACATCACTAGTGTGGTCCCAGCGTTTTCCCAAAGCTACTGTAACATAGCCACCTTTTTTCTGATCATAAACTGCATTAAAATGCCCTTTTTTAATTATTTCGGAAATTATTTTCCTACCAGTAATTCACTCCTGATTGCACCAACCATCTTACAGTAGCACGCAGAGTCACTGTGTGGGAGAAATGGCTTAGCGACTCACCTCACTTTAAATAAATAAATAATTTACAAGTACACAATTATCACAACAGTCCCCTTTTTGAACCCGCAACAA
>CAKAOI010036850.1:0-15544 GCA_916701655.1 Sebastiscus albofasciatus | reverse complement strand
AACACAAAACAATGACAGATATTGTCCAGAAACCCTCACAGGTACTGCATTTAGCATAAAACAATATGTTCCAATCATAACATGGCAAACTGCAGCCCAACGGGCAACAACAGCTGTCAGTGTGTCAGTGTGCTGACTTGACTATGACTTGCCCCAAACTGCATGTGATTATCATAAAGTGGGCATGTCTGTAAAGGGGAGACTCGTGGGTACCCAGAGAACCCATTTACATTCACATATCTGGAGGTCAGAGGTCAAGGGACCCCTTTGAAAATGGCCATGACAGTTTTTCCTCGCCAAAATTTAGCGTAAGTTTGGAGCGTTATTTAACGTCCTTCATGACAAGCTAGTATGACATGGTTGGTACCGATGGATTCCTTAGGTTTTGTAGTTTCATAAGATGCCAGGATCATCACTAGCTAGCTCGCTTTAAAAATGATGCTACAACCAAAAATCGCAAGTTGCATTAATGCGTTAACGTTGACAGCCCTAATTGAAGATCGTCTGCTCTTCCATCTCCGAAACTGGACGTACATTCTTGTCTTTTGTTGTTAGAAATATTCAGTTTGGAGTTCTGTGCCACGCCGTTTAGTCCCAGGAGGTGTAAAGTGAGTCTTCGGAGGCTTTAAAGAAGTGCTCCACCTCCTGCGGTAGATTTTTATTTTTTTTCCAGGCTCCGCTCTGTTTTGTTGCCTTGTCAATCGGGATGGCCGACGGGGGCCGAGGTACTCCGGGTGAATCTGGAATGAGTCAGGCCATTTCATTGTATTGAGCTGAGAAAAGCTGTGGGATTTAGTGCTCCTCGAGAAAAATAGCAAACTCTCTAGAGAGCCGGACCTGGACGCTCCAAACTTTTGGCTGTGAGCAGCATTTTGATTTGGAGGAACGGCTTTAGCCTCGGGATGTGTTTTTGTTATCTGGTGCTGTGTTGTGTTGTGGGCTGCTTACTATGCAGCATGTGCTCTGCATGGACACCAGCATCAAGGTGGTCTGTTGTAAAAAAGCACAAGGCTCAGTGTTGTCATGTGTCTAAGAGTTGGAGAGGATCCTCTAAAAGGAACATTTCAATATTAACCACCAAGTCCTCTTTTTGACATTTTTATTTGTAAGAGGCATCAAATTCTGTTCTATGATTATGTTTTATTGTAAGATAAACAAATCAATTCGCTCTGACAATGATTGTGCCGAAGCTAGTCACCAAAAACTAATTTAAAATGTCATTTTATCAGGTGGATTCGACTTTTTGTCTTTAAAATCCACCTAAAATGAATTGCTCCCTCGCAAGAAAAAACTCAGAAGCCAAAAAGAAGAAATTGAAAAGATGTATTTTTATCAAAGGAGCCGAAAACAGTTTCATATGATACCGGTATCTTCACTCCAGCTTTAAAACTGAGCCCGCTACAACCTTAAAATCTCAACTTGCGTTAATGCGTTAAAGAAATTAGTAGCGTTAAAACAAATTTTCATTAACGCGTTATTATGGTGTTAACTTTGACAGCCCTAATATTTACATTATTTATTATATTATTATATTATCTATTATATACAGATTTAAAAACCTGTATAAAACTTGTTAATTAGAGCTTTAGAACGGCTAATAGGTGTATTTTTTAACTTTGGAGAGAAGCAGGCTCGCTGTTTCCCCTTGCTTCTAGTCTATAAAGAGCGGTGTCAATCTTTTCTCTCGGCAAGAAACTGCATATGTTTTAATTTTCTATCAAGCCATAAAAAATGCTTCCTGCGGCGCAGTGTGGTGGGCCTACAGTATATTTCACTTATTGCTGAGTGTTTTATGGTTCACTTCTACCAACAGTTTAGTTTCTTTCCAGTGACGGTCTGTAGTTTATGTCTGTTTGTATATCCAGTTAGTTGTCCTGCGTGCCGTGTTTTATGTTCAACGTTGATCAAATTGCTGAAAATAGAAGAATCTATAAATAAAACATGGTTGAAAAAAGACGTTTTATTTCTTTCATGTGCACCGGCGGAAACGCTTGACGAGTTTATGATTATTACATGTGCACAGATTTACATTTTAACTGAGACAGGAGCCTCTTTAAAGGCTCCATCCATGATGATTTCTTATTCCACCCCCACTACACACAGTCGCTGAAGTGGAGCGGATGACCTTGAAACCAAGAGAAGATGCGATTGTGTGTTGTGTGTGTGTGCGTGTGTGAATGCAAACCGAGAAGAGGAAGATACAGATCTCATCTTCTTCTTCTGCTGTTGTGATAAATGAAAGCTCGGCCACCGGCGTCGCACCGCAGGCTGCTGCTCGGAGGAATGACTCCACTTTACTCCGCCGCTTCATTCATCTTCACACGCCGTCTCCACTTCGACGTTTGATCCATCCATCCCCTCCGTCGCTGCCATAGCAACCCCAACCTCCCCCCCCCCCACTCCCTCAGTTAGTGGCGGGAGAGAAGCATGCTGGGTAATCTGACTTCACCTGGAACATTTCTCCTGGGGGATTTTTCTGTCCTTGAACCATTTGTTTCCACCGATTCCCCTTCTTCAGACGGACTGAATTACATATTCAATATATAAGACCAGTTCAAATGTAATCCTCTATATTATAATAATGCAGTCATTCTATTCCTCTGCTCTGACGCAGTGATATTATAAAACACATCCCTCTTTTCTTCTCCTGCTGCTTCTCCAGACAGTCGGGGTTAAATGACCGGTCTGCAGACGTATAATAAATCTAATAAAGCCGACAAAATAATGGCTTTCTCAGGTCTGTCGTCTGCTGCTGCTTGTCCAGACAAACACATCATCGCTGCGGTATTGATCGGCGCTCATGGCGGACAGGTGGGCAGAGAAAATAATGGTAGAATTGAATAGTTTGAGTAAGAGCTGTGACATCTCAGAGGACCAGTGTTGTTGTATTTCGTCCCTGCTTGCTATTAGAAAGAATGCAAGTTTAAGGCACCTCAGCATTGGCTTCACTTCTCAGACCCCGGAGGTAGCTCACAACATTAATATGCTGCTTGCACATTAATGCATCAATAATAATATGGCATAAACAAAGTATGATGTGATTGAGGAGGTGATCTGCTCCACTGTGCAGCTCTCATCTCTGGGATTGTTCTTTCTGTTAAATGTTGATTGATGTTTGTTGTGAAGTTTAATTCAGCAGAGAAAACACATCAAGTGTTAAGCTGCCTGAAGGTGACAGGAGAGCGACGCCTGCACGTTTCTGAATGTGAGAAACGGAAACATTTATGAGAGAAATCAGCTGGAAATCTCGTTATAATACACATTTTTATGATGCCATATCTGTTTTTATTGCTCTGGCAGATTATTTCATACTGTAGTCAATTGATGACTGACTTTAATATGATGATGAAAATTCTTTTACGACCACAACAGCTCCATGGTGGTTGAAGCTTTGTTTGACCTCTGACCCTTCAGAGGTCGCTGGCATAACACATATTTTTCACAGGTCAACCTGTTCACATGCTGTACAGCAACAGGCTTTGTGCTGGACACTAAGCAAGGTCAAATCAGCTCCTGCCTGGTAGAGAAATGCAGATGTTTCTCACAAGGTCAGCATTGTTATCTCGGTCAGGAGGAGATCATGTGTTTGGTCGTGTGTCTGTCTGTCTGTCCACGGCTAATCTCGCATACTACTGGACCCATCAGCCTGATATTCTTTGTGCTCATTTATGACTGTTTGCTCAAGGACCTCTCATGGTTTCAGTGCAACAAACAAATTGCTTTAAAACATCATTGACTGCTGTCTCCTCACTCCTCTAGAGGCCGCAAGTGATCAGCAACTGCTTCAGTTTGGACTCTTGTTTCCACTACGGATTAGGAATTGTTCCTGTCCAGATTTACACGTCTAGGTCCAGTAGTATTCCTGATCTATAGATGGTGGCAGTGCACAGGGCAGACATCTGTTGGCGAGCAGAGTGAAGTTGTCTAGTGGCAGTAAATGTACAGCGCAGGTTACAGTTGAATAAACACTGCAAAAATACCCTTCAATACCCAAGAAGTTTCTGTGTCCTGCTTCCCAGTGGGATTGCAAACCGGAGCAGGGTCCAGAGAGCAGCACACTGTGCTCACATTGTGCTCCGCCCAGGTTGCAAAATGTAGATAAATATATTATTTATTCAGTGTCTTTTTATTGGGCGTCAACCTGACGTTAAGCGTGTATCGTCGACGCAGACAGCTGCGTAGATTAAAATGAGAACAAGGGGAAATATGTCTGATATGGTTTAACTATTAAAGTGTGTATCTTCTACTATTCATGTCCTGGCAGTAACCAAATGTGACTGTATACGGTCCTCAGCGATCACTGCCAGTCTTGCAGTCTTGGTGCATCAGTTTCTGAATAGAGGAAGTCGCCTCTGAACCAAACATCTGAAGGTTTCTGGTCTTCTGCCAAAAGTCCTGGACCTGAGAAAGAGGAAAAACAAAGAGAGCTGAGTCATTTCACAAGAAGAACAATCTGTATCCTCACCCTCTGTCGCCTCAGCTCCCGTCTCTAAATCTCTCAGAAGATTTACGACTGTAAAAACCCCTTTTTACACATCTATTATCTTCGTCTACTGCTTCTGTGTTCTTCATCACCGCCTCGCCTCCTCCTCCTCCTCCTCCCTCTCTTCTCTCGGTGCCAGTGGGAATCCCGGGTGTGACGACACAAGCTGATGCTGCAGTAAAGTCCTGAGTGCTGCTGAGGCTTTGATTCAGGACGCCGTAGCGCCCTTGATGTGTCAGACAATTAACAAAAAGGGCTGCAGAGAGCGAGAGAGGAGAGAGGAGAGGAGAGAGCAAGTCACAGTGAGTTAGGAGAAAGATGGAGGATGTTCAGAATTAATATTCTGGATAGTCTTTTCCCCTTTTTCTGAATCAGTTTCTTGCAAGCTTTTGAGCCCTTTTGATTTGATCTTCTCCATCTTTTCCAAAATATGAACCATGTGTTGTGGAGCCGCTCCCTTCCTCAGCTGTGACCTGCCGTCATGCCGCGTTACGAGGACCAAAATCCCCAGAGTGGAAACGTCAGCACAACAACATTAACAGCTGACCTTCTCCTCTCCTCACAACACGAGCACATATGCAGAGACTCGGCCAAACACGGGGGAACGTTAGCAGCATGCATGTTTTATTTAAAAAAAAAGTTTTTCAGTCAGAAGAAGGAGGAAAAAGCTGCATTAATGGCCTTTAGGTGCAGATATTTATGATTTAAAATGCATACCGCACCTGTTTTCTTATTCAAAACGTCTATTTTTACATCAGAAAAATATGCCCTGTGTGTCAAAATGTGCTCTCTACCTCTGATAGGCACTGAATACACACATTGTTCAGTATACAGCTGCTTTTTTTCCTGAAAGCCAGCGTGACATTCAGCAGCACTGCAGTTACATTATGCTGCAGCTGCAGCTTTAAAATACAGTTAATATCACATTCATTTCCCTCGGGGGAGACGTGTGGTCAAAGTATTATCAAATCTTGCCTCCTGCTGGTAATTGAGGACATGACAGTTCAAACTGGAGACATTTGAATCATCTGCTGTGTGTGCAGATATTATTATACTCTATTATGCAGGTACATTTGCAAATATAATATATTCGGGATTGGGAGGTCAAGAAGAAGTTGGTGAATATTCGCTGTCTGCAGCTGACAGCTTGTGTTAAAGCCTTGTTTTTGTCATACCGTGTGTGTGTGTGTGTGTGTGTGTGTGTGTGTGTTGTGTGTGTGTGTGTGTGTTGCATGCAATCTAAACAACCGTCACGGAGGAAAGAAAATGACAAACAGCCTTTTGCATTGTGAGCATGTTTGGATTACCTGTGTTTGTCTGAGTGTGTGTGTGTGTGAAGGAGCAACGCCGGTGTTGACTAATTGCTAACCTGCTCATTAATGTGTGTGTGTGTGCATGTGTGTGTGTGTGTGTGTGCATAAGGATCATTATCCCCCTAGTAGTTAAATTCACTGAGCCAGTAAATCTTGCTCACATGTCCTTGCTGTCAGAGAGGAAATGAATCCAGAGACTGTCGGTGATTTACTTCAAACCTCGGAGCAGAAATCCTGGCTTTGCGCGCAGTGTGTCAGAAATAAATTAGGTTAAATCAACACACAGGGACAAAGCTGCTGTGACTGTGCTAACAGAAACACTGTCAGTCTGCTGAAGCTATACACACAATCACAAAGCCACACAGATATGGACGTGATTAAATCCCCCTCTATGATGCACCTGATACGTATGCAGCTGGCTGTTGATGTCGGTCGATCCACTCTTACACAGACTGAAGTATCTCAACAACTATTGGATGGATTGCCGTGACATTTTGTAAAGATATTTATGTTCCCCAGAGGATGAATCCTACTGAATTTGACTTTTCCTCTAGCGCCACCATGAGGTTGACCTTTGCAGTTTTTAGTGAAATACTTCAAGAACTATCGGATGGATTGTCATGAAATGTGGTTGAGACGTTCATGTCCCCCTCGGGAATTAATTAACTTTGATTAATTGCGTATTAAAGGTTCTCTTTACGGTATCCAGAGTATTGATATAGCAGAAGACAACTATTAACTATGTAAAGATATAGAGGAGTAATGTCTACCTGAGCAAAGAATGAGAATGTGCCCCACTGGCCAGCTCACGGTCGCCACTCTGCACTGCTCTTATACGGCGGTTACAGCTGATAACGCCGTCCCGACTGCCGTTGTTAATGCTGCCATCTAGGTCCCACTCAGATACAACCATAAACTGAATATAAGAGGTGGCCGTAGTCACCGTGACGTCACCCATTAGTTTATGGACTGCCATTTTGAAGCCTCAATTTCGTCATTTTGGCCGTCGCCATGTTGTTTTTTTGCAACCAGAAGTGACACGAGAGGGAGGAGCTAAGTACAACCGAACGCTGAATAAGACTTTGTAGAAGACCAAAATGTTCATATTAACTTTCATGAACTGAAAACACACTGGGAAAGGGTTAAAGTTCACGGACAACTCCCAGTCCGGACAACGCCGTGGTAGCGATCTGTCAATCACAAGGTAGCCCCGCCCTAAAGCATCCCCTGCTTTATGGTCTATCTGACTCTAAATGGGACCATAATTTAATAAATGAACATCATGCTGTATTGAAGAAGACTTGAAACTAGAGATTGAGACCATAAACTCATGTTTACAATGTTTACTGAGGTAATAAATCAAGAGAGAAGAAGGCTCATTTTCTCATAGACTTCTATACAATCAGACTTCTTTTAGCAACCAGAGGAGTCGCCCCCTGCTGGCTGGTAGACAGAATGCAAGTTTCAGGCACTTCAGCATTGGCTTCACTTTTCAGAACCAGAAAAAGTCTTTTTGGGCCCAATGGAATCACGTGACGGACACGGAAGTTGTAGTACCGCCGTTTGGCTCATATGAAAATTTGCTTCAAAGCCCGGCGCTCTTCCTGGGGGGCTTGGTCTGAGCCAACAGCCCTGGGGAGCCTGGTCTGAGCCAATGGCCCTGGGGGGCTTGGTCTGAGCCAACGGGGGGTATTTGATATTCAAAAGATGCATTTTTTTGCAGGAATATTCCTTTAAATGAGAGCACAAAAGCACCACGCTTGCTGTATTAGCTGCATTAGCTAAGAGTTGAGTGTAAAAAGAGCCAGAGAGCCAGTCGGAGAGCTGCATGCTGAGACTCACAGCAGCCGAGGAGACGGAGGAATGGAAGAAAAGAGCTTTTCCTTTCTCTCCTCAGCTGCTTCCAGCTGTTCCAACTCAGCCAGATGTATATTAATAATAATAATCCAGCCATGAGAGCAAAGGTGTGTGTTGGATGGGTTTAAAAGGTCAGCATCAGAGCGCTGTCTTTTATGTTATATATCATTTTCTTTATTGCAAACATCTATAAGTCAGTTTGGTAACACGTCATTTTACAGGTCCGCAACTTTCATGGTAATTTGGGTGATAATTAACAAGTAACCTATTTTAAATTACTTTGGAATTACTGCTAAAGTCATGATTCAGGGAGTTTTTTAAGAAATTTCAAATCAGTTATTTGCTAATTAATATCTATTTATCAGCAGACATGGAAATAAAGCATATCAATTAACTTAATATTCTTTTCCTGGAAATGTATTAAATAAATGACCAGCTATTGGGGAAATAGGGGAATATAATTATTAAATAATATTCAAATTAAAATTCAAATAATTAACACTTTTATAACGCTTTATTGGCGTGAATGTTCAGGTTACATTATTGCCAAAGCGAAATTATTATTATTATTATTATTATTATTAACTAATATTATTATTATTATTATTATTATTAATGAATAATTACATTTCACAAGAAATAATCACAAAATAATCTCAATCACAATATACCAAATATATTTTAAATATACATTATTTTACCGATGTAGTTAATCAGAAACATGTTAAATACTAAATAAATAAATAATATTTATAATAAAGTAATTTTTTGATACATTTTGAGGTAAATTTTGGGGTAATTTGGCAGTAATTAAAAAGAAATTTCAAATAGGTTACTTGCTAATTGTCACCTAATTACCATGACATTTGTGGATCTGTAAAATGAAGTGTTACTGTCAGTTTTTCTGCAGTTCAACCTGTTGACAGAAGAGAAAAGTGGGTGATGAGAGAGAGAAAGAGTGAAAGACCAGACAGTCAGGTCTCATTCTTCCTTCCCCTCACGCCCTCTTTCTTTCTCCTCCCTCCCTCCGTCCGTCCGTCACTCCTCTTCCACCTCCTTATTCATAGTTATTGTCACTCGGCTGCAGCCTGAAGACAGGTGGTTTCTCCTCCTGTATGTCCGCAGGGGGAATGTGGAAGAGAAAGCTGCAGATCAGCAGGCCGCCTCCGTAAGTCCAGGGAGAACCACTACGGCGTCTTTTATTATTTTAAATTAGAGTGAAGTCTGTTTGTTGTCAGGAAGGATACGATCAGAGGGGATGAGTTGTCTGTGTTGTTCAGGAAGTCATGTGATGTATGAGGTATTGTATGCTTTGGATTCTTAAAAACATCCATAAATAAGCTTGTGTGCTCCGACTACAGAGGGTTTTGATTCATTGCACCTGAACTTTATAGCATGTATGTAGGTTTACAACTAATGATTTTCATTGTTGATTATTTTCTTGATTAATTATAGTTTGTGGTCTATAAAATGTCAGAAAATGGTGAAAAATGTCAATCAGTGTTTCCCAAAAGCAGTTTACTGTCACAGAGGAGAAAAGAAACCAGAGAATATTTACGTTTTGTTCTTAAAAATTTACTCAAACCGATTAATCAATTATCAAAATAATTGGAGATTAATTTAATAATTGACATCTAATTGATTAATCATTGCAGCTCTACATGTATTCATATATATTTGTACTTGTTTGGTTTCACTTTCTAATTAGGCAGCCTTTATTGGGGGTTTATAACTTGTAACTGATGGCTAATAATTAATTACTTATGCTTTATTGATCATTTATAAGCCATTGATTAGGAAAACTTGAATTCATTAATAAACATATATAAACATTAATAAAACAATGTAAACTGTGGTAACACTTTATGTTATGTCTTCGTAGCTTTAAAATACATCTTTTAGGAAAGAATAGCAAAACCTTAATCTAATAATCTTAATAAAAAACATATTTTAATAATCTAGTTGTACCTTTAGAGTCTCGATGACCCAATTAATTGAAGCGTCTGTATCATCCTATAATTAGTTCCAAACTATTTGAATTCTTTCCAGGAACACACCCAGAATATTATTAGAAATGATGGTAAAATAAAGTGTAACAGTTGTTATCAGACACTCTGCAGCGTTATTTACTTATAGAGTAAGTCGTCAACAGTCATTAAAGTGTCTGTCGTATAGAGTATGATTTATTAAAGCCATTAGTTTCAGTGTATACACCATGCATTTTGAGCTGCTCTGATTGCATTGCACAATGTTTCTTGGCTTTACATCCACATGATCAACCAGATTTTTAACTGTAGTCTTAATTAGACCCATGTGACCTGTAATTTACAACGTCCTCTACCTGTTTAACGACTACCTGCAGGGCTGAAGGAGTTCGCCTCAGTTCATCCACACTCACCTGTTTATCAATCTTTCTATTCTTAAGGTTGTTGACAGGAGATAGTAACATCGTGGATGATACAAATATGTGCAAAAATAATAGTTTTGTGTGCACAGAGAGTGAAAAGATGCAGGGATGAGGTGGAGCTAGTGATCTGTGGACATATGTGGGTCAACATAGTGCAGGCCTAATAGCTTCCAGCTGTTGCAGGGTGTGGTTATAAATCAGCGTACAGGTACACTCTGTTACCTCCAGGTTGATTATCTCTAAAAGCAGAGCTTGAAAATGATGAATCATGCTTTGTTGTCATACGCTTTGATCATTTTCTGTGTCTGCAGCTGCACTCGTGTATTTAACTCTGAATATAACATGGCAGTAAAGAGATTACGAGATGTTTTTGTAGCTGCAGCTTCATGTTTCTAGTTTTAATGTTGTGATTGTGGCTCTCTGCTGAGCTGCATTTATGATGTTTACAGGTGTATTGTTGATTGTTAAACCTGCTGGTAGCAGGAACAAACCACTTCGGTTGTGGTTGTGGTATTGTGAGTGAGGAAACTGATGTGGTAAAAGGATTACAGCTGCAACCATTAGTCAATTAATCAGGTAATTAATCAACGTTAATTAACCTGCAACTATTTTGATTGTTGATATAATGTTGTAGTTATTTTTCAAGCAAAAGCACCAAACATTTGTTGTTTTCAGCTTCTTAAATGTGCAGACAGATGTGATGATAAAGTGAATATCTTTAGGTTTTTGATTGTCGATTGAATAAAATAAGCAGTTTGAATACATCACCGCGGGCTGTTGGAAATTATAACAATTTTTTCACAATTTGTGACATTTTATTGACAAATCAACTAAATAATCATCAGATTAATCCATAATGAAATTAGTCGTTGGTTGTATTTCTAATAAGAATTAGGATTAAATTTTAATTTCTATGTATTTTTTTGTTGACTGGAGGTTTATTACATATATTTGTTTTACCATTTTTGTGGATGAAACAATAAAAACAAAACTCTTAACTTATTCCACTTAATATTTACTTAATATTTGTTTATATAATTGTACTTTCTCTACTTGATTTTTAAATTCTGCAGTGCAAAGTGCTGATGATGAATAATCCAATCCATGTATGATATGTTATTTTTCAAGCAAAAGCACCAAACATTTGTTGTTTTTAGCTTCCTAAATGTGCAGACTTGATGCTTTTATGTGATAATAAAGTGAATATCTTTAGGTTTTTGACTGTCGATTGAATAAAATAAGCAGTTTGAATACATCACCGCGGGCTGTTGGAAATTATAACAAGCATTTTTTCACATTTTATTGACAAAACAATTAATTGATTACATAATCATCAGATTAATGATGATGAAAATTATAGTTATAGTTGTAGGGCTGGGCAATATGGCCAAAATCTCCTATCCTGCTATAGGTCTCTCTAGACTCAGAGAAATAGGATAGTCTCTCTTGTATTTTTTCTTTTATCTTATCTTATCTCTCTTTTTTTATTATTTTATTTTATTTTTCTCTCTCTATTTTATATTGTGAACTCAAATTTGAAGTATGTGAACTTGCATTATTTGAGTTTGCTGCATTTAGTCCTCCCCCGCTGTATTTTTCTTTTCTTTTATTCATTTATTTTATCTATTTATTTACTTGTTTTAAGGGGAAGTGGGCATATGTTCTCTATGCATTATTGTATGTTTATCACTAAACAAAAGGGTTACCTCAGGAAAAGGACCAGAGGAGGATCCTTCTTCCAGGATTGGTGTCATATATACAAAGAGATTTGACTGAGTCAGTCGATCTCTGTTGGTGTTCAAAAAACTGTTTTCTGTCAGATTTCCAACCAGAGACTTTGTATTTTTATATTTATTAGCTTGAGCCGCTTGAAACAGTTGAAGAATAAACATTTTAGCTCCAGGCTCTAACGGCTATATTCTTTATTATGATTGCAGAAATTCAGTAAATGATGTTATTACATTGACTGAGTAGTGTGTGTGTAGTTATGTCATTTAGCAACCCCCCCTCCTCCACACTAACAGCCTCCTTTTTCTTCTTCTCTTCTCTTCCAGGGCTGAAAAAACAGAAGTCTTAAGTGACGACCTACTACAGGTACTAATCAATGAAGTGCTCAGTATCTTTCTGAACGATGTTTGCTGCCTCTCACAGGAACAAAATCATCATCTGTGCAAAGTGTTCAGTGTGCATTAAATGACTTTTCCAAATGGCTTTTCTGAGCTGCCTTCAGGCGCCGTTAATGAGCGCTGGAATCAGACAGACAAAAGGCTGAACGTCCCCGCTGATCGACTCGGGGGTGCAGCGCTGTAATTGATCTGATTAATGGCGGCGACATCGGTTCCACCGAGTTGGTTTAATAATGAAATGAGAAGGCATTTAAGTGAGACAGGTAACGCTGTCGTAAAAGTGTCACCGGTGGAGGTGACGCTTGTGTTGACGCCAGGCAGACATGTTTTTAATCAGAATCTAGTCAAGCTAGAGGCGGTAAGCACCTCCTGTATGTGTGTACTGTAATATGTGTGGTTGTGTGTGTACACTGTCTCATGTCTGTTCCTTCTCTCTGTGTTCAGGTGGAGAAACGACTGGAGCTGGTCAAGCAGGTTTCCCACAGCACACACAAGAAGTTGACCGCCTGTCTGCAGGGCCAGCAGGGCGTGGAGGTGGAGAAGAAGTCTGTCAGGTCGCCATCGGTGAGAAGCAACCCAAAAACACTTCTAGGGCCACGCTTAGTCGATTAGAGCCCAACACGGCCGTCGTAGGGTGTCGGCTCTGATCGGGAATGACAACGAGTGTCGTGAGCGACATTTGATCGTTTTATCTCGCGTAGTGCGTCATAGTAGACGACAACCGACGCGTTTCGTCATGGCCGTCACTTGCCACGACTTGGCACGACTCTGAACAACGGCGAAGCAAAAGAGGAACGATGTTGGTGATGTTTCCTCGAGAGACTACCACGACAGAGTGAAAAAAGAAATAAGCTGGCGTGAAATAGCAGACGCACTTCAGCAACCCGGTGAGAAGGCTACTGCTATGAACATCAAAGAGTCCTTCCTGATGACATCACGCACGTCGTGAAAGACCATCAGCGATGATTGGTCAGGGACAGACGCAATAGTCTGTCATGTCTCCCGGCCGAGTTACAACAAGAATTTATGACTCTCAATCGCCTAATCTGACATAGTGACCATCAGAACCGACAAAATTATTGTGTAGTCTGAACCAGGCATTAGTCGACGAAGATTTCTGACTGGAGGCGTTATGTTTTCGAGTTGTCCGTCCGTCCATCGATTCCATTCTCGTGAACGCGATATCTCAGGAATGCCTGGAGCGAATTTCTTCAAATTTGACACCGACGTCCACTTGGACTCAAGGATGAACTGATTAGAATTTGTAGGTCAAAGGTCACTGTTGGAGAACTACGGTGGCCGACGCAAAAACGCAAATGTCCCTCTTTAGAGCCAGTTGTTCTAAGAGTAGAGTGCGTAGAGTGTGTGTGTACGTGGGAAGTGAGTGGTGAAGCAAGAGAGAGAGAGAGAGCGGCGGGGACGGGAGCGAGTAACGTTATCGACTCCGGCCCCTGCAGGAATAGTTAACAGTGTTTGGGTTTGTGGTAGTGGCCAGAAGGGAGCCCGGCAGCGAGTCTTGGGAGAGTTTTTGCAGATCTCAGATCAGATTTTGCAGTTTTTTGGGCTTCGAGACACATCCTTAGTTCCACAGCGATTCTTAGTTTCAGATGATTATACACTAAAGAAAACATACTTATTCACTTATATTCCATTTCTGCTAATAGATCCTGGATAAAGGATAAGGTGATGTCATTTTGGACGGTGGTGCTGAGTTGTAGGAGCAGATAAGGGTGGCAGAGGAAAAGAGAGAACAACGAGCTTCATTACATGAAATGTGATTAAAAAAAGCAGGTGCCTAATTACAAAGTATCTCCTTCATCACAATTAACAGCAAACAAACTGATGCTATCGAACAGTTAAAGAGAATGAAAGGATGGATTTTTCCTTCAGGTTTGTGTCTGTGTGTGTATTCATGTGTGTGTGGTTTTCGTTTCACTTGTTTTTCCGGCGCTGAATGACACATTCAGCAGACTGACTGATGGCGGATTCATTGATTGTGTGTTTGTTTGTGTGCAGAAGAAGCTTCCTCTAACAACACTAGCACAATGTATGGTGGAGGGGGCGGCGGTGCTCGGGGACGAGTCTCTACTAGGGTGAGTACACACTGAAACACACACACACACACACACACACACACATCATTGATTATCTGCCACATTGGCAGCGCTTTCTCTCTAAAAACGCCTACATGACATGAATGTTTTTATCACCCAGAACTGTGTGTTATCAGAAATACAGCCAGATGAGGACAAACCTTATCTTCTACTTCTTCCTATTCTCAGTTCAACCTTTATTTAACCAGGAAAGCCTCGTTATACGGCGGCACTGAGAGCTCAACACAACACTGGGATTTCTATCTTCGATACAAGACCTTGAAAAATATCGATATTCGATAACATTTTCGATACGACATTGAGCACAGCTGGTATCTGTGTATCGATACTGTGGAAAAATTAGTATAGAAACCGTTTCAGATATTCAGTATCGCTATGTAATGATACTGAATATTTTTGACACTTGACAAAACACAATTAGACGAAAAACACTGCAAATATAGATGCTGTAAGTCATACAGGAGGCACTTAACTGAAACTTGTTTTAACATTACGATTGTATGATGTATTTATTTTAGTGCTGTCAATCCATTAAAATATTTAATCGTGATTAATCGCACATCTGTTAAAATGTACCTTAAAGGGAGATTTGTCAAGTATTTAATCCTCTTATCAACATGGGAGTGGACACCATATGTTGCTTTTTACAAATGTATGTATATATTTATTATTGTAAATCAGTTAACACAAAACAATAACAGATATTGTCCAGAAACCCTCACAGGTACTGCATTTAGCATAAAACAATATGCTCCAATCATAACATGGCAAACTGCAGCCCAACAGGCAACAACAGCTGTCAGTGTGTCAGTGTGCTGACTTGACTATGACTTGCCCCAAACTGCATGTGATGATCATAAAGTGGGCATGTCTGTAAAGGGGAGACTCGTGGGTACCCAGAGAACCCATTTACATTCACATATCTGGAGGTCAGAGGTCAAGGGACCCCTTTGAAAATGGACATGACAGTTTTTCCTCGCCAAAATTTAACATAAGTTTGGAGCGTTATTTAACCTCCTTCTTGACAAGCTAGTATGACCTGGTTGGTACCGATGGATTCATCAGGTTTTATGGTTTGATATGATACCAGTATCGGACTTTTCTTCTGCCTTTCTTTTGGACATTTTTTTGACTTTTTTTCAAACATTTTTTGGACTATTTTTGGACTTTATGAGACATTGGTCGGACTTTTTTTTTTTTAACTTTTTTTCAGATTTTTTTCAAACATTTTTCAGACTTTTTTT
>CAKAOI010036846.1:0-11964 GCA_916701655.1 Sebastiscus albofasciatus | reverse complement strand
ACACACACACACACACACACACACACACACACACACACAGAAGGTAACTTTATCTTAACAGGGAGCTCAGCACAAGGTTTTTTTTCAAAATAAAATCTCTATAGAGTAACTCTATCTACTATATTTTGTCTGACGACGTTCTAGCTGCTACTACTACTACAACTATTACTAATACTACTACTGTTGCTGCTACTACTACTACTACTACTGCTTCTGTTCCTACTGATTCTACTACTACTACTACAGCTGTTGCTCCTTCTGCTACTACTACTACTATTACGATTACTACTACTATTGCTACTATTACTACTACTACTGCTTTTGCTACTAATACTACTACTACTACTACTACTTTTACCGCTACTACTATTACTACTACTGTTACTGCTACTACTACCAGTGATGTTACTGCTACCACTATTGCTACTATTACTACTGCTCCTGCAGCTGTTCCTACTGCCTCAACTACTACTACTACTACTACCAATGCTCCTGCTCCTGCTCCTTCTGCTACTACTACTACTACTATTACTACAACTCCTACTGCTACCTTCCACCCAAATACCACTTTCTGTGTAACAACTTATAGATTTTAAAGGTTAATTTCACCCAAATACTAATCTCTCTATCTCTGTCTCTCTTTGTACTTAGCAATGCAGTTCATCTGTCTGATATACTTACAAAGCATTTCTTCTTTCCGCCTATTCAGGAAAATTCAAATTTACCACTTTTGACAGTATTACAGTTTAGCTTCCAGCTTTTTTAGCAATGTATTTCAGCTCTTAGCTTCTTTAGCTAATGCAGTTCAGCTTCCAACTCTGCCAGTTGTACATTTCATCTTCTAGGGTTTTCAGCAGTGCAGTGCAATGCATTTGAGCTTTAACATTTTTAGGCAAGTCATTTCACATTTCTGCATTTTCAGCAATGCTTTGCAATACATTTTAGCTGTCAGCATTCCCACGCATTTTCAGCAGGAAATGCATTTTCTAGTTATTCTGCTTCTTCTGCCCACAAAACTTTGCCGCGCTACTCGTCCCGCAGCGTTGCCAACAGCTGTACAAAAAATACATCAATACATACATCATCACCTGACTAAGAGATTTGTTTAGCGCGATTTTTGCTTCATAGGAATGAATGGAAAATTGACGTGAAGAGTGCTCAAAAACACTCCTCTTTGGGGCCATACAGAGTCGCCATACTTTAACATAGAAACATGATTAAAAGTTTAAACGGGTCACAAGACTTGGGACTTTATTTGGCCAAATGGAATTTTTTTGATAGCTGGCACAGTTTTCACAAAATCGCAGTTTATATTTTATTAAATTTCAGAGCATTTCAAATTTTATAATGGGTGTGTATTGCATGGCTCGTTAAGGGCTAGAGTGTGGACATTATCGTTAGAGTGCGGGAAAGCTTTAAAATCTTTTGAAAATTTTCTGAACAAGTTGCTCCTAGCCCACAACTTCCACTCCTCATACACAATTAATACATCAAAACGTAGGACATTTTGTGCCGGTCGCAGTCATGTAGCTATGGAATCAGTCGGACTTACATATCTGGCGATACATGCCTGAACGTGAGAGCAACTCCCGGCTATGCTCCCGTAGGGGCCCATATTAAATTTGGAAGATTTTTTTGGATCAGAGCAAAAGTTTCTAGATTTAGAAACTGCTGCTGAGGTAACATTTGTGACACTACACACCCAAATTTCGCACCATTTGTTCATCAGAGACTCCTAACTCATCTCATGAACTATTTAAGCGATAGGTGTCACGGTTTTTGCCTGAGAAGCACTTTTATGATATGTACGTCTCTGGTTAACTCCTGTTATAAACTGCCTCAGTGAGGATGCCTAGCAGTGGCCATCGACACGGCAACGTTTGATTGCTGGTAGACAGGTGATTCACATTAGCCAATCAGAGCAGGCTGACTAACACACACACACACACACACACACACACACACACACTCTATTTACTGTAACCATTTTAGTGAACCTGCATGCTCTAACCCAGGGCTTCAATGGATCAAGGCCATAATTAATGTTATTAATTACACCTGTGATTAAAAGACCCCAACTCACATTGTATGATAACAGGAAACTAGGTATTCACCTAGCTTTCAAAATAAAAGCCCTCAACCCTTACTGTATGATAACAGGAAACTAAACACTCGTCACGGCGCCCCAATCACCATGGCAACCAGTGACAGACATGCATACAGTGCGGAATGATCAGGAATGGTCTGCTATGACTTTTCTAAGAGATTGGCTTAGCAGCTCCCGAAAAAAATCACGATTTTTTTGCTCCATAGGAATGAATGGCAAATCACGTGAAGACACAAATACACTCCTCTCTAGGGCCAAACAGAGTCACCATACTTTAACGTAGAAAAATGAATCAAAGTTTAAACAGGTCACGAGACTTGGGACTTTATTTGGCCTATCATCCCCCTTCTTTTAACCTCATTATGGTCCTCAGACCCCCCCCAGCACCAGGCACACTGGTCAAAATTTCTTGCGAAATTTTCTTGTTGACCTACTTCCTCCTCTTCATCCCATCATTTAATTGTCTCCTCTTCATCACCTTTGGGTAATAAGGCTGCAATGAGATCTCTCCATCACAATTTCTCCGTTTGGCTTTTTTGGGGCACATATGCAAAATCTTGTTTTTTGATCAAATGCTACATTTTAGACATTCAAAATATTTTAACTTAACTTAGCTGCATTTTTATCAAAATCAAAACAAACATACAAATTACAAATAACAAACCAATAAAATTACTTTTTAAAATAAAAAAAACAATGTTTTGGATAAATTATAAATTTATGAAAAAGAATTGTTAGATTTATTTTAAAGGTCACTTTGAATGATTACTGTAACTAGTGATAATGAAGAAGAACAAAGACTTTAAATTTGGGACGGTCCCCATTCATTTCGGGATGGCTTAGGTTGTAGTTTGGGATGGTTCCGGGAGGAGGGAGCCCTGTTGGAGCTAGTGCTGCTAGCTAATTTCATTGGAAAAGAGTTGGCAACACTGGGCTGGGTTTTTAAGTTGGATAATTTTTTTAATCTAGCATACTGTTGCTGGTTTCTCCAATGAGCGATACCTACCCTAGTTTTAACCTCACAGACAAATGGCGTCTAACACGGTCCCCTTTATGGTGTCCACAGAACTCAGCCCAGATACAGGGAGCAGAGCCAGAAAGGTGACCTCCAGCTACGAGAAGTGGTGAGGTTTTAGTCATAGCTCTCTGCTTTGGAAATAAATATAGCCACATGGCCTGGGTTCCTGCTCAAGCGAGTAGTGTTTGGCTGGCTCATGTACCCTGCTGCAGGGCTCCAGGCCTGAACAAAGCTCTCAGAACAGGAGCACTCACCCAGACTACTTGCAAGGTTATTGTCACTACAGGAAACACTAATATTAAATTAACAACAACACATCCAAGATTAGCTGATAAAATCTGAGCACAGGAAGCAGAATGTAGCCTGTATATGTATGTAACAGTACGTTATCAGCTATGACAATTATTACAATCAGTGTGATTCTGCACCCAAACGCAGACACAGACGATGGTGGGAAGTTGAACAAAGGCTTTATTGCCAAAAAGCATGAATTGTGAAATGGAATGGATGAATGACGAGGCTGGAATGAGAAGGGCAAGCAGGCAGGCCTGGTGAACAAAATGTTAGAACACAAACGAGATCAAAAACTATGAACTAGATTACTCAGTAAGTAACAAGGCTGAGCGGCCGAGGTGAAGCTACCACTTGGGTTGAGTCAACGATCTGGCGATGAGTGACTGGAGAGCCGGGGTATTTATGCTGAGGTGGATGATTAGATGAGATGCAGCCGCACAGGTTGAACAGGTGAGTTGATTGCATCAGGGAGAGAGAGAGAGAGGGTGCATCTCAATTCTCTTATTTGTTGTTTCCTCGCTCCTCGCTCCTCGCTTGAACCGGAAGTTGTTCTGGTGCTCCATCTTGAAAACCGTCCCAAAGCTCTTATTTCTGCACGAAGGAGCGAGGCGTGAGAAGCGAGGATACACGAGAGCAGCCTTCACGGAAGTCTTTTACCGACCGACACGCCCCCTTATTGGATATCAGTTACTGATTGGACGCTGCTGCTGATAGACACGCCCTCTTATTGGATATCAGTTACTGATTGGACGCTGCTGCCGATCGGACTGATCTGATAACTTTACCTCTCAACATCACTGGAGTTTCATACCAGAGTGAAGACAGATCACAGAGTGAACGTTTTATATTTTAGTTATCTTCTGATTCACCGTCTAGTTATAATCTGTGTTAACTGAAGCTCTGAACAGCAGCAGAAGGACCTGCAGTATCTCTCCTTCACACACTGCGAGTGAAGCAGCCTGTCACTGAAAGAGCTTTAGAACAGCTGACAAACAAACCTAGAACAGCTTTCTGCATTTATAAGAAAGAGTTTTCCCATGATCTGTTATTTCCCTCGTTCACTTTTATTAATGAAACTATTAAAGTCAGAGAGAAAAGGAGAGTCTGTCTGTCAGCAACGAACACCTTTTACATCATTTATCCTCATTTCCATTCAGTCACATGAGGCTGATAATTCCTAAGCGTCGGGTTTGATATGAATTATATCATTTACATTTTCCCTGAAACATTTAGCCTAGTAAATAATGTCCAGTGTTCAAAAGACACCATAGTCATATTCTGGCTTATTAAATACTAATTCACAATCAGAATAATGAATAAATAATATAAAGATATCTCAGCAAGACTCAGTCCACAGTATAAATACAGACTGCAGCTGCTATTTATGTGCAGGTGTTTGTTACCTCCACCAAGGCTGAAGGCCTAGGAAGGAGGTTACGTTTTCACCGGCGCTGGTTTTGTTTGTTTGTCTTTTAGCAGGATTACTCCAAAAGTCTGTGATGGATTTGAATGACATTTTTTGGAGGGGTTGGGTGTTTCATGTCAAAATAAAAGCCCTCAAGCGTTTTTTCAGTGTTGAAGACGAGAAGCTGGAGGATTGTACATCGGATCAGAGACATCTGAATGGATGACAGGATCCCACTGACACACAGTCCTGGGTGAAGGAAAGGGAGAAAGGGAGATAAAAAACAGAATACCAGAGAGCTGCTCTGTGCTTCTAGAACTAGGGTTACAATCCATAACCATTGCTCTGTTTCTCACTCCGTCCTCTTCTCCCATTTTTATTTTTCACAATTCTCATTACCACAGCAATTAGCAGCAAGAGTTGTCAAGTTGTCATGTGAATTCAAGTAGACAATTGCATTTTTATTTAACGGAGAGAGCCTTCTGATTAAGGGTCACGGACAGAGGAAGCTAAAAACTTTTCACAGAAACTGCTAGCTGCCTTGGAATTAAAAGACCGACAGCAGATACAGGTAGATGGCCTATGGGCAGGAAGTGGGAGCAAGGTATGGAAGATCACAGCCTTGATATTAAAATCTAGCAATTCAATTTTGTTTAGAGAAACACCATAAGACAGCACAAGGTCAGGGCTATGTCCTTTATTAAGAGTAGGATTTTTAACAAATAATTAAAAGACTCAAGGAGGTTGAAAAAATTGGCAGTAAAAGTAAGAACTCTGTCATATTTGGCCATAATAAATGAAAGAAGCTCAGAAAATTCTTCAATTAAACCAGTGTTGGCCATGGGCAGCCTATAGATTAAAACACATGGTACCTGATGCTGGGCATTTAAAAGATAACCCAGAGACTCAAAACAAGAAAAAATATCAAGACAGACAGACGAACATTTGTAAACTAAAAGTAATTTTGACTTATTTGTCACATCTGTCGTTATTCATGTGACTCGTCGGTATTGTCAGTCCCGTCGGTCACGTGAGTTGCTAGTGCGTTAAATTAATAGAGTGCTCCAGGGATGATGTATTCTTGTTGGCCAACCAGGAAGTTAGCATCGCCCTGGTTCCCTCCACTAACAGCCAAGGGGATTGTTCCATTGGGTTTTGGATTATTGCAGAAAATAAGCTCTGTGGCAAACACACGTTAATTATACTTACACGTATTGTTCAGCATTTTACGTAGTTTATGTCGTAGAACAAAACGTTAAAATCTCTTCGACTTGTGTTAACCACAGACCTTATTTCAGGCGTCTAATTAAAAACCCATTGAATAAACCCATTGACTTCCAGACGAGGGAACCAGAAGTGCTAAAATGCTAACTCATTTCTGGGTTTTAGGATTCCTGTAGCGCTCTATGTCAAATACAACTGTTTCCTAACCCTAACCAAGTGATTGTGTTGCCTAAACTTAACTTCCCATGAAAACGGAAGATTATTTTGAAAGGACACATGTACGTCCCTGGTCCGTCCAGAAGTAACACAAGAGGGGTACCCAATGCCAAGGGACGCTGACCAAGCGATGGTATTTGTCGAGTTGGGAGTGAGAATGTGTTGAAGACGGAGCTGGAGGATGGGGACTCAGATCAGAGACATCTGAATGAATGACAGGATCCAACTGACACACAGTCCTGGGTGAAGGAAAGGGAGAAAGGGAGAGAAAAAAAGAGAATTCCAGAGAGCTGCTCTGTGCTTCTAGAACTAGGGTTACAATCCATAACCATTGCTCTGTCCTTTTCTCCCATTTTTATTTTTCTCAATTCTCAGTACCACAGCAATTATCAGCAAGAGTTGTCAAGTTGTCATGTGAATTCAAGTAGACAATTGCATATTTTTGTATTACTGTATTAATTTGTATTAAAAGAGCACGGAAAGAGCTTGAAATGGGAAATATTCATCCATCCATCCAGCCATTATCTTTACCCGTTTATCCTGTTTAGGGTTGCAGGTGGGGGGGCGGCTTCTCCGCTCACATCAGGCTAGTGGGAGCATACAGCCTGGGGCTAACATACACAGACAAAAAAAAAAATCACATTCACACCTACGGGAAATAAGCAATACAATAGACAGTTGAGCTAAACTGTATGTCTTTGGACTGTGGGAGGAAAGCGGAGCACTCGGAGGATCCTCACACAGACAAACTACAAAGTTTCCCTGTAGTGTGTATTTAAACCTTTAAAGGTCCAGTGTGTAGGATATGGCGGTATCGAGGTGACGAGATTACAACCAACTGAAACCTATCCCGAGTGCCAAGCGTGTTGGAGAGCTACGGTGGCCAACATGAAGACATGAACGTCCATCTCTAGAGCCATCTGGAGCAGAGCCAGTGTATAGAGTGTGTGTATACTTGGGAAGTGAGTGGTGAAGCAACAGAGAGAGAGAGCAACGGCAGAGAGTCACGTTATCGACTCCGGCCAAAGCAGGAACAGAGTTTGTCCATTCTGGGCTACTGTAGAAATATGGCAGTGCAACATGGAGGACTCCATGAAGGAGACCCGCTCCCTATGGAGATATGAACGGCTCATTCTAAGCTAATGAAGACACAACGATTCTTATTATCAGGTGATTATACACTAAAGAAAACACACTTATTAATATTATATTCCATTTCTGCCAATAGAGACACACTGATCCTTAAATATATAATAAAATCACCCATGAAGCCATCTGTACAAGGTGTCCCCAAAGTTGACAAACTCTTCCATTTTTAAAGCAGCGTTTCATGCCAGCTGCAGCCCCTGCAGTAACACCAGCCTGCACTATATCAAGGTGTGATGGTCACCTGAGGTAATACGCTCTGAGTGTTGACTGAGCCCGTATCACTGCAACATAAAGACATCATTCAAAAGCAAAAAAACACCTGCGGGATATCTGTCAGGTTGGATGGAGGAGGTGCTGTGAGAAGACTGAACACGTTGAACTTTGTGGTAGAAAATCACAGGGGGGTAACCTGTGGCACCAGAGATCAGCTGCCTGTCTTCATCAATCACCGAAATAAAAGTGGTTCCTAGTTCCACTATACACTGGCATGTAGGCGACAGTTGTTGGACTGATGCCTACTGATTATAACCACAATCTGAAAGAAATCTGTAAATAATGTGCATATTGTTAATACCACAACTAAAACTCCTACATAGTGTAAAGCAGGAGAATATAGAACAGTAATGTAGATTTTTTGCAAATGGAGTGCATGCCCAGATGGAACGGGCCATTTGCTTGTCCCCCGAAAGTGCTGCTTGCAGAGAACCGCTCATCGCTTGTTGATTCAAGGTAAGTGAAGAAGAGTTGTAACGTCAGTGTATATCCAGCATCCTGCTGTAAGAGTGAACTGCAGTCAATGAGTCGCGGCCTGTAAAGGCCCACTAAGGACGACATGCTGGACTCAGAGCCCTGAAGCCCCGCCCCTGCTGCTGCACAGAGGGCGCTGTTCGCTTGTTTATTCAAAGTTTATTAATATTGAACGTGTTATGTCGCATGTCAAAATTGCACAAAATTTGATGCTGCACGTCCTTGGATCCCCAGCAATACACTCACTAAGTGTGAAGTTGAGAAGGAAACACACACACACACTCACACACATTCACACACGCACAAACACACAGATTCTTTGCTTTTTATTACATTACACAGCAGTGGTAAGACATTTTCTAACCTGCAATAACTTTTGGCCACTTGAGGGCAACAGTTCAATAGCTGTAAACACAACATTGATGTATCATCACCTTTTAAGATAACATGGTAAACGGTTGCCTATTTACAAGGGCTGTCAAAGTCCACACGATAACGCGTCATCGCAAATTAGTTTTAACGCCACTAATTTCTTTAACGCATTAACGCAACTTGCAATTTTCAGGTTGTCGCGGCTCAGTTTTAAAGCTAGAGTGAAGATACTGGTATCATATGAAACTAGAAAACCTGATGAATCAGTTGGTACCAACCATGTCATACTAACTTGTCAAGAATTTTTAAATGTTGGTGAGGAAAAACTGTCTTGTCCATTTTCAAAGGGGTCCCTTGACCTCTGACCTCCAGATATGTGAATGTAAATGGATTCTATGGGTACCCACGAGTCTCCCCTTCACAGACATGCCCACTTTCTGATAATCACATGCAGTTTGGGTTAAGTCATAGTCAAGTCAGCACACTGACACACTGACAGCTGTTGTTGCCTGTTGGGCTGCAGTTTGCCATGTTATGATTGGAGCATATTGTTTTATGCTAAATGCAGTACCTGTGAGGGTTTCTGGACAATATCTGTCATTGTTTTGTGTTGATAATTGATTTAAAACAATAAATACATATTTGCATAGAGCAGCATATTTGTTCACGCCCATGTTGATAAGAGTATTAAATACTTGACTAATCTCCCTTTAAGGTACATTTTGAACAGATAAAAAATGTACGATTAATTTGTGATTAATCGTGATTAACTATGGACAATCATGTGATTAATCACGATTAAATACTTTATAGATTGACAGCCCTATTACAGTATTTACACATCCATCATGACTATCATTCATTAAGAGTAATGTTTGTGTCCACCTGATGAATAGTCCAATATTCACTCTCCTGTTTCTGTTCACAACCAACTCCTGAATATATTCATTGAAAAAAAGTTAACACCCCTCAAGAGATGAGGCCTTGCTGAGCTAGAACTATATTTTATGGCAGTTTTCAATGTACCTTATAGATCAAGGAAACATCAGATGCTAGTTTCTGTGACTCCTTAATATTTGGTTGTAATTCCTTAATTTAAAATAAATTCTAAAACCAACGAGGACAACGGGAACACAAGTATCAGTCTCTACGGCTTAAAGGGTTTGTTTCCTTGTCATAATTAATAATATGATTTATTTTACACAACACGAGATAAGTCACTCTATTATGGCAAAGATAAACTTAAACTAATTAACTCTCTCAGAAAAACTCCATCCCAGTGAATTTGCGGTCGGCTGCAGTTTCAGAACATGTGGGAGATCATTTGCATACTGAATCAGCTTTGTTTTTCAGCTAAGTGACTCTTTTATTGAAAATGGGGCATAATGAAAAGGATTTGACTCTCAGCAGAGACAGCCTTGGGACAGTCATTTCTTGCTCATTGCGGATTGTGAACTACTGCATAGTAAATCACTATGGCAACTAAATATTGTCTCATTCAGAGGTGATATTGTTGCATATCTTATTTACTTGATCCCATATGTCGTTTGTCTTTTTTTACAAGAACTGCATGGTTGGGCTTAAAGCTATGTTTGTACAGTGAAAATGGCGCTGGACGTTGTGAACACGGGACACGAACAGCGGCCTCCTGGATGAAAACCTTGTGTTTGTTGGACCCATCCACTTCCCCCACCCGCCGTGTCTTTTAGCTCTTTAAACTACGTCACCACACTCCAGTATATAGCGTTATATAAATTAAGTTATAGTTATAGTTAATGAGAACGGGCTGCTCAGATAGAATGCATTCTGCCAAACATTTATTCATATCTTTTTTTGCAATATCTGTGCATGGCAACTACATCATGGTCCAGGTTAGAGGAAGTTTGTAGTTAGGATTAATATGGTTAAGGTTGGTTGGGGTTCAGGAGGTACAGCTGGTCATCCACTAATCACAGGATTGGCTCCTCCTGTCCACATGTCCAAGTTGTCATATCTCGTTCTGCTCCCTAGGTTTCTCTTTGTTTCATGTCATTCATTCATTCCTCCATATTTAGTGCTTCCTGTTTATCCTCCCCTTCTCCTGAGTATTTAGTATTTTTTTCACTCTGTGCCACTTCGTCTTTGATCTCAGTATCAAGCTTTCCAGCAAATTCCTCTAGTGTTGGTGTTCAAGGTTTACTTTTGATCACTGCTCGTGTACTTGATCTCGCATTTGTCTACTCCCAACTGCATTAGTCTGCTTCTCTCCTCGGACTGACTCCCTGTGTACCAAACCTGTTTTTATGCTGTCTGAATCTAACTCCTGTCTCTGACTTTGAGTCCTGTCCCTGGTTTCACCAGTGTCCTTGAGCAAGACACTGAACCTCATATTGCTCCCAACGGTCAGGCCAGCACCTTGCAACGTAGTTTGTGTAAATGGATTAATGAAAGGCAAAATGTAAAGCGCTTTGGATAAAAGCCCTTTATGAATGCTGTATTTTGCCATTTGGTCTGTGACAGAACGCAAACTCTCCTGCATGAAAGCTGGATGTGCTACACGTCTGTCCTCCACCAAAAGCTATACATCCTGTTAACACAACAACTCAAAGTAGCAGGCTCCTCCTTGCCTCTCATGTCTGGTACATACAGCTTGTTAACTCTCTGAGACCCACAGGATCACGGACGATCGCAAACGATTTTACTGTCTTTCAGAGGCTGTTGCAGGTTCAGTTTTAGAGCTAGAATATATTAAATTTGCTTGTCGGTAAGGAGGTTAAGTAATGCTCCAAAGTTAGGCAAAATTTTGAGGAGGAAAAACTGGCATGGCTATTTTCAAACCTCAAGATATGTGAATGTAAATGGGTTCTCTGGGTACTCACGAGTCTCCCCTTTACAGACATGCCCACTTTATGATAATCACATGCAGTTTGGGGCAAAAACCATGCAGTTTAAATGTGTTATTGTCTCCTATTCTAAAAAGGTGTGTTTGAATATTTCTGCATACTGGGGTCCCTAAACAGTCTTGAATTCCATAAATTGGGTATCACTGTAAAGCTGAGACTCTGGTGGATCCAATGAGCCCAACTGTATCCATGTGTGATGATGTTAGTCCCCATAGGAGACAATTCTTTGACCTCCCTGTCTAAAATGACCTGTGGTGACCTCTAGGATAATCACAGCCTCATGAAACTTTACAGCCACAAACTAGAGACCTAGAGCATTCAGAGGATGGATGGATCAACCTAGAGACCTAGAGCATTCAGAGGATGGATGGATCAGACAAGAGACCTAGAGCATTCAGAGGATGGATGGATCAGACTAGAGACCTAGAGCATTCAGAGGATGGATGGATCAACCTAGAGACCTAGAGCATTCAGAGGATGGATGGATCAGACTAGAGACCTAGAGCATTCAGAGGATGGATGGATCAAACTAGAGACCTAGAGCATTCAG
>CAKAOI010036753.1:0-49508 GCA_916701655.1 Sebastiscus albofasciatus | reverse complement strand
CCGGCAACCGGAGCCTCTCCTCCGCTGCCTGCTTGCATTCACTGACACAGCGCGCACCAACAGAGGTTTTCCGTGTCTTGTGAAGTGACGAGCCTCCGCAGTGAGAAACATGAACCGTGACACCGGCACCCAGTGTCTCCCTGCGGGCACAGGAGGGAGACGGTAACGTTTCTCTCTGGAGGAGCTGCAGCATTTATTTCAGCACAAACGTCCACTGAACATTCACTAGATATTCTCAGAGCTAAACTAACTCTTCTGCAGTGTGGAGTGAGCGCGCGTTCACGTCTAGAGGTGGAACAAGTGAGCGAGTACGCGAGAACGCGCGCTCTGTCTGAGTGAAGGCGAGCAGGCAGAGGAGACGAGGCTCCCGGCATACGCGAGCGCGCATGTGTGCCGACCCGCTACATTTATATGCTTACAAAGTTACAAATAGTCCCTTTTAAGGAGCTTCAATCAGAGGATTTAAACGTTTCCTTTTTAAAAATGTGCTCAAACCAATTAATCGAATATCAAAATAGTTGGCAATTAATTTAATAGTTGACAACTAATCGATTAATCGTTGCAGTTCCACTGTAGTTGTTCCTCCCCTCTAAAGCAACTCCGCTGTAAGTGATGGAGGTCAAAATCCACCGTCTTTGTTCTGTGTAAAAATCCATTCCAAAGTTCAGATGACATTAATGAGACCTCAGCTGTCTGATAGGCGATTTAAGTGGGTGTCGTCCAAAGTTACGCTTTTATGTTTAAAAATCCCTTTTTGTTTACTATCTCTCTGCAGAAGCTCCGCAAGGAAAGACAAAAAAGGGAATTTTGCACTAAAAAGACTTTGGAAATAACCCATCTGATTTGACTCTGAAGCTGCATATTATCTTAGATAATCTTGGATGCACATAAGAAAATATCACAACTAGGGCTGTCAAGCGATTAAAATACTTAATCACGATTAATCGCATGACTGTCCATAGTTAATCATGATTAATCGTAAATTAATCACACATTTTTATCTGTTCAAATGTACCTTAAAGGGAGATTTGTCAAGTATTTATTACTCTTATCAACATATGGGAGTGGGCAAATATGCTGCTTTATGCAAATGTATGTATATATTTATTATTGGAAATCAATTAACAACATAAAACAGTGACAGATATTGTCCAGAAACCCTCACAGGTACTGCATTTAGCATAAAACAATATGCTCCAATCATAACATGTCAAACTGCAGCCCAACAGAAAACAACAGCTGTCAGTGTGTCAGTGTGCTGACTTGACTAGGACTTGCCCCAAACTGCATGCGATTATCACAAAGTGGGCATGTCTGTAAAGGGGAGACTCGTTGGTACCCATAGAACCCATTTTCTTTTTTTTTTCATTTTGTTTTTCCTTAATTTGGTTTTCCTCAAACAGACATTTACATAAACATACTTAATTAGATACAAATATAAAGCGAACCAACTTTTCCACTTTTTACAATGAAATTGTGGAACACAAAAATAGAACATAAAAAAAGGACAAATTTAACAAACGAAGGGTGTTTTGGGGGATGGAACCCATTTTCTTTGACATATCTTGAGGTCAGAGGTCAAGGGGACCCCTTTGACAATTCCCATGAGTTTTTCCTCACCTTTAGCGTAAGTTTTGAGCGTTATTTAGCCTCCTTTATGACAAGCTCGTATGACATGGTTAGTACCAATGGATCCATCATGTTTTTCTAATTTCATAGAGGCCAGTATCTTCACTCTAGCTTTAATACTGAGCCCGCTACAACCTAAAAAACACATTAGTGGCGTTAAAATGAATTTGACAGCCTTAATTAAAGCTTTAATATTGTCATTTTGTGGTGCGTATTCACGTTTGTCATGCATCCAGTTACCAAAAAACACACTGTGAACCACTCTGCCCAGTTGGCAATCCATTCTTGATATCAAGTATCAATTAAATGTAATATAAGTGTCAGAAATTAATCAAATGTGAGAAATTTGGAGCGTTATTTAACCTCTTCTCGACGAGCTAGTATGACATGGTTGGTTACCGATAGTTTCATAAGGTTTTCTAGTTTCATGTATTACCAGTATCTTCAGCTTCTAGCTTTACAATTGAGCCCGCTACAACCTAAAAATCGCAAGTTGCTTTAATGCGTTAAAGAAATAAATTTGTTAAAACAAATTTGCGCTATTATCGCGTTAACTTTGACAGCCCTAATCGATACGCTTGAGTATCGCGATATAATGTTTTGCCATCCTGTATAGATTCTCAAAATCACTTGATTTTTAATTAATAGTTTAAATATGCAATTGAGGCATTATTTAATCCTTATTTTTGGTGAATTTAGGAGAAATCTACGGACACAAAATGTAGTGAAATAAAAAATATTAATACAATTTAAGTATCGCGATATTATATTTTGTTACACTGTATCGATTCTCAAAAACTACATTTCTTTTTAATAAATAGTTTACATGTTTAAATGCAAATGTAGATCTCACTGTTCTAATTGCATTAAAAATAAGTATTTGTTGCATAAGGTGGTGTGTTCTTTATACTATGAGAGTTTACCTAAAATTTGATTCAAAACAATATTAATATATCGCCTAGCTTAGAGTCATATAGCTGCATAATAATGTACATGCTCCTATTATTGTTTAATATTTGCTGCACTTCAGTCGTATGATTCATAAAATCTAATGTTGCTGTAGTAACCGCTTGTAAAGAACCTGTTATGTCGAGATCACAAGATAAAAGAAAATATTTGCGACATTTGCTCTTATTTTATTAGTCTCACACTTACAAATCTAGACAGTTATGCAGTCTCAGTTTTCCTCCAGGGCAGAGTGTTGGCATGTGGTGGCTGCGTCTCTGTAAGTGAGAACATTGCTATTGATTCCTGTTCAGTTAAATGAAACTGTTTCTAAGGGGAGTTGATGGGTTGATTTGACAGTCAAGTCTGCTCATGTGACAGCAGCTCCTTCCAGGAATAAAGAAATATGTTCTCTTTGCACGTTTATGTAGTAATTTAGCTGTCTAATGATGTTAAAGTAAATTAGTTCTGCTTTTAAACTCACTAATGTATTCCGCAGTTTTCCTGCCGCTGAATAGCTGGGACGCGAGTCACTCTGCCGTCAAGAGTTTCTAACTCATCAATCACAATTTAATTAGTTTGGGTCTCAGCAGACTCCTCCATCCTGCCAAGAACAGAACATTTGTGGGAAACCGTCAAAACTTTTGGTGTGAAATTGGAGAAAAAATATCGAATATTGGCACAAAATATAGGCTACTGGCAGCTGAATACATATTTCTGACATAAAGTACTTTTCTAACGGGACTAAGGGTTACAAGCAGTGATTGGCTGTGACTGCAGGAGGACACAAAGAGTGAATAAATTCAGAGTTTTCAGTGTGGGACTTTGAGGAAAGACCCAGAGGCCACTGAGAACTTCAACCGTCTCGGGCTCATTTTAAAAGCTCATGCAGGACTTGAATATTGAGCTACAGTATATTAATAATGGCCCCACATAATATTTTCTCAAATTAGATTACATCAAGTATTAATTGAACTCATTTGGATTAAATTGAATTTGCTCAGGCATTTCCAAAGCGGGTAGGAGGTTCTGTGCAGTTGTTTCGGTTTGATATGTCTACCCCTCCTGGTTGGAGATTGGATTGACAGATGCGGGATATTTAGAGTCAACAATTAACCTGCATGTCTTTGGACTGTGGGGGGAAGCCTGAGCACCTGGAAAAAACCCATGCTACGTGTACTTCTTGACACAACTTTAGATGCTTTAAAACAAAGGAGAGACTCTGATTAAAACAGTCTCTGATGAGCTCATTCTGGCCCGAGTTTATCCAAAAACCTTCAAAACTTGAAGTTGAATCGACCTAAAACACTACAAATATTATGTATTCAAAACAGAAATGTTGCTTAAGGAGGTGTAGCACATTAAACACTTCTGATACAAGTGGAGTCCTCAAATATAGTGCAAAATTACTCACATTTGATTAATTTATGACACTTATATTACATTTAATTGATACTTGATATCAAGAATGGATTGCCAACTGGGCAGAGTGGTTCACAGTGTGTATTTTGGTAATTGGATGCATGACAAACGTGTAAATATGCACCACTAAATTACAATATTAAAGCTTTAATTAGGGCTGTCAAATTAATTTTCACGCCACTAATTTGTTTTTTAGGTTGTAGCGGGCTCAGTCTTAAAGCTAGAGTGAAGATACTGCCCTCTATGAAATAAGAAAAACCGAAGGAATCCATCGGTACCAACCATGTCATACTAGCTCATCATAAAGGAGGCTAAATAATGTTCCAAACGTATGCAAAATTCTGACGAGGAAAAACTGGCATGGCCATGTGTTCTCTGGGTACCCACGAGTCTCCCCTTTACAGACATGCCCACTTTATGATACTCACATGCAGTTTGGGGCAAGTCATAGTCAAGTCAGCACACTGACACACTGACAGCTGTTGTTGCCTGTTGGGCTGCAGTTTGACATGTTATGATGTGAGCATATTGTTTTATGCTAAATGCAGTACCTGTGAGGGTTTCTGGACAATATCTGACATTGTTTTATGTTGTTAATTGATTTACAATAATAAATATATACATACATTTGCATAATGCAGCATATTTGCTCACTCCCATGTTGATAAGAGTAGACTCCATTTAAGGTACATTTTGAACAGATAAAAAAACGTGCGATTGATCACAATTAACTATGGACATCATGAGAATAATCAGGATTAAATCGATTGACAGCCCTAGTTTTAATATTTTCAGTACTTAAGTTTTGGTGCATGTCCCTATAGAAATCAGTTGTTTTTCATGCAGAGAAACTTGAGTATGACTGAATGGGTGGTCTGGATGATACGTCCTGCTAAAGGACACCTTGTAAAGACTCCTAAACCTTTAGTTAATGGGACGGTCCCTTTAACAACTCCACCACCTTGGCACGACCCATTATCATGATTGATAACGCCTCCCTCCCTGCAGATAATTACAGCTATTTGTACATTTCCGTACGTATGTAGTTGTTGATTTACTAATTTGTGATGTGGAAGTCGTTGTCAGAGGGCCAACTTGAGGATCCTTTGATGATAAATGGCGGTATCTATCGGAGCCAGCGGTGTGAGACCGGGTTATGACTAAGGTCACTCCAGATGGAGTTTGCGGGACTGTAGGTGCTTGCGAGTCGGTGTCATCAACATAGATCACGGAGCCCCCCGAACGACCGAGCCGCTCCGCCGCTTTTTAAGTGCTACTACGAAGACAGAGAGGAAGATGGAAGAAGAGGGGTTGTGTTTTTTTGTGCGTTTTTGCAGGTAAATGAGACAAAGCAGAGGAAGGTTGAGAGATAAAGGCAGCCCTGACGGACTGTGTTTGGCGTTTAAGAGCACAAGTAGTGGACTGGCTTGGCCTCCCTTCAGCGCCTCCTTGATTTATCATAAGTGGAACACGTTAACGCTTAGTGTAGCCAGATAGAGTACCCATCTTCCCCTCCACTCCTACACCACCTCGTGATCGTTATGTCATTTGTTTATGATCCACGGCTCTCTCATAATGGGCCCGTTTGGCGTAATGCTATCCATCAGTCTTCCCAATGGCCTACTTTCACGTGGACACCTTTCCCCCTCCTCTGTGATGCATTAACACAAAAATGTGTTAAACCAACGATTGACTTTGAAATAGCGATACGAGGACGTAGGTGTGTTTTCAGAAAGGCAGAGTCATTGCCGCTGAAGAGGACCATAATGAGTTCTACGACTATTTGGCAAGTGCATCCCGCTTTATGTTTTTGCAAGATCTTAACGCGAGTGAGAGGGGAAGCTGAATGCATTCGGAAAAAAGCTTTAGGTAATTGACACAGTGAGCTAAAAGTGGCTGTGGATCTATTTCAGATTCAGCACGCGTACCAGCGGTGTAACAGGCTAGTTGAGGCATGTAAATGCCTCTCACTGCAGTACAAAAAAAATCATACTTATGTGCGAATTATCAGCCAAATGAAAAATCAACTTATCTGCTGCACTTTCCTCTTGGCATTTTGAATTTGTTTTTGCTGGACTCACTCAAGAAAGTGCATGCTCTTATCCTTCATTTTCACAAACGTAGCTTGGTAACCTTGTTAAAATCCCTCATTTTATCTAAGGGGTCATGGCTGGAAAATGTCAAGGTATCACATAAATCACACCGCTCTCTCACAGAGCGTCGTCGACGGGCAGAAATAAATCCACATGAGCTTAATATCTAGTGACATTTGGTGTCTGTAGCAAATAGATGAGTGTTTTTTTTTAATAATGACCCGCAGAATTATTTGAGCCTTTTGAGAAAGTTATTGTATGTGGCAGAGGGCGTAATATAAGGGATTGACTGTTTCATTTGCCGCGACATGGCCTGACCTCTGTTACCGGCCCACAGCCACTCTGGTTAGTGGAAATGTCACAACGCTCATGTGCCGATCACCCGTGCTCAGGTCGCAGCGCGCAGTGGGACTGAAGGTTTTCCCGACATAATAGCACCAACCTTTACACGCTGATGCAGATGAGTGGCAGCTGATACAGATGTGTGGGAGGCAGGGAGGAGGGACTTGTGATGCTCCAATGACAGGTTGGAAGCAGCTGGTTAATTAAAACAAGTATAAATGTTGAGGGAAAGGAAATAATTGCAGCTGTAGGCGCTAAATAATCAAATGTATTTCTATATAATAATACTCATAATAGTTTTGCTATGAAGTAGAGCTGCTTGCTTTTGGCAAAAATCATAGTCATGGTTATTTTAATATTGAGATAAATTATCACAATTATTGAACACTGACTTTGGAAACATCATGCGTTCATTAAACTTTTTTAAAATATTGTCTTTTTAACAGTGGATTTTGTTGAACTTAAATAAAACTATAAATATAATTCAACTGAAAAACAAATAAATGTAAAAAAAAGTTACATAAATAAAATAAATAATATATAATACTATATTTATATATTTAAATAAATAATATAAAACAATAATTAAATTAAATCAAAATAAATAAGCAACTGTGTTGTAACGTTGCACTTTCACAACCTACTGAAAACTACTAAACATAAATATTCAATTTATAAAATAATATATAAAAATAAATTTGACCGATATAAATTCGACCAAATATGTCTACTTCTGGTTCTGAAAAGTGAAGCCAATGCTGAAATGTGCTGAAGCATTCTTTCTAACAGCCAGCTAAAGAAGTCTGATTGTATAGAAGTCTATGAGAAAATGAGCCTACTTCTCTCTTGATTTATTACCTCAGTAAACATTCATAAACATGAGTTTATGGTCTCAATCACTAGTTTCAAGTCTTCTTCAATACAGCATGATGTTCATTTCGTAAATTAGGGTCCCATTTAGAGTCAAATAGACCATAAAACAGAGGATGCTTTAGGGCGTGGTTACCTTGTGATTGACAGGTTGCTACCACGACGTCGTCCGGTCTGGGAGTTGTCCGTGTTTTCGTCTTAGAACTTTAACCCTTTCACAGTGTGTTTTCACTTCATCAAAGTTAATTGTTACATTTTGGTTGCCTAAAAATACCAAAATGGCGACGGACAAATACCAAGATGGCGATGGCAAAAATGTTGATTTCAGGGCTTCAAAACGGCAGTCCACAAACCAATGGGTGACGTCACGGTGACTACGTCCACTACTTATATACAGTCCACGTGTCCAACCTTAAAGCAACTCTTTTTTGGCTGGCATTGAAGTGTGTCTTTTCTGGCATTTTCTCTCCTCCCTTGTCTTTCCTCCTCCAGCATTTGCAATGCGGCGGAGCTGCCACAAAGTTTTGGAGTGACACCTCTTAGAATGAGTTTTCATCTGGTGCTCTGAGGGCTTTTTAGTTCAGTTTTGGCCAAGATGTAGTGGACCATGCAATATTTTCATGGGGTCCCATTAGGCATCCTTAGAAACTGCTTTAGCCAGCACAGATGGCCATTCACAGAGGTAGACACAGTGGTGTAAAGACGTATTCAGATGTGTTTCATACCCAGTGCTTCATATTTGGGGAATATGTCCATTGGCTGTTTGTGTCAGAAAGACTTCCTAAGGGTTGATTCAAAGGAACCAGACTTAATGTGGCCATCAAAGCCTGCCTAAAATATCCTGCCAACACAGCACTTTTGGTGCCGTTTGACTTCTTTGACTTACCCACAAAACAGCAGTGCAGCGATTGGTCGATGCCAAGGTGTTCATCTCCACTTGGTGGGCCTGCACATCACTGCAACTCTGAAATCCTTCAACTTAGCCCAGGCCATGTGGGCTGCAGAGGGATGTGGAAGGAGTCCTGGCGGTGAAACTGTTTACTGGCAGGGGGAAAGCTCGCCAGCAGCAGCGAGCTGTAAGAGGAGGGAGGTTGTAAGCAGATGGGTCGCCGGCACGCACCTTCATTATAACTGCAGCACACTACATCGTGACACCCTGTGGGCTTTGTCACACATACTGTACACACACACACAGAATAAAACTACACTTGCAACTCTACGCCCAAGTGTTAACAGCTGGTCATGTTATGTGTGGAAGTGGTAACGGTTGTCAGGTTGTCACAAACAGGGTGAAGTGTCGCTTCGTTGACGCAAGAAAAAAGCAAACCCGCTGCAACTGTCGCTATCCTGTTTGGAGACACTGTGACTACCATTGATGACGCTGAGGTCACATCATCTGAATGTTATTTGCCATCCATCCGTCCATCCATCAATCCATTATTTTCCACTTATCAGGGGCCAGGTCACAGGAGCAGCAACGTTGTCCAGCTCTTCCTGGGTGACCCTGAGGCGAGATATCTAATCTCTCCAGTGTGTTCTGGGTTTACCCCAGGGCCTCTTACCAGTTGGACACGCCCGGAAAACATCTAAAGGGAGTCGTCCAGGAGGCATCTTGATCAGATGCCCAAACAGGGTCTGAAATTAGCACCCGCTACCCGCCAAATGCGGGTAAATTGTTGGCAGTGGCGGATAAAATCGTCAGGCCATCCGCTATTTTGGCAGACAGAGAAAACGCTAGTTATGGGAATAGAGAACCGGTTCTCGTTGGTTCCTAGATTTCCGATTCCTTGGCATCTCATGCCTCCGTGACTATCGATTCCTCTTATTGAAGCCTTCCAACAGTTATGCATGCACAATGATGCATATGCACGCTGTATCATGTTTCAGTTTGTTTTGGACTGGAGCCATGAATGACAAAAAGTGCTCAAAAGCATGGCACTACTACACCTGAGGGGGCACACCCTATTATTTCCTTGATAATGCGACACTGAACAACAAATCTGTGTTGAAATCAACAGGAGGGGAGCTAGTGACGTTAGCTGTTAGCAGCACAGTTCTGCTTGGCTAAATAACGGAGCTACTGACGTTAACGGAGGTTCCATTGAGTTACAATTATGAGGTATTCAAGCTCTGCTCAGTAAAAATGACTATTGGGCTAAGGTAAATTACAACGTTATGATGATGTGTTCAAATGTAATCTCGTAAAATTACGTTTTTGGTGAGAAACTCTGGTGAGAGAGGTAATTATGAGCTGTTTAACTTCCTAACAGCTTGCCAAGTTTTTTTTTTAATCAAAGCAAATATTTAAATAATCATTTGAATTGTGTGTTTTTAGACAAATAACCACTTTGGATGACAATAACAAAGTACAGTACAGTACTGTGTAGGCTACAGTACCCTCCAACCCCCGAAAAATTGGGCTTCCCCAGAAGCTACGGTGTCATTTGAACACTGTAATTTCCCTTGCGAATGTCTTATATGTAAAATATGTCAAACATTTAATGACATCAGATCTAAAATGTTATTCCTACATTTAGCGCAGAGATTTCAAAAGTGGCAAAAAAAAAATAATTAAATGAAGTTAATTTCAGACCCTGTGCCTGAACCACCTCAGTTAGCCACCCAAGAATTAATATGCTAATTATGACAATTGCTCACAAATATCTAATGGTATAAAATGATGACATTTTGGACAGACATGGATGTAAACTGCAACTTGTGAATGGATTGCGGAGGCTTATATTTAACCAGGAAGTCCCTTGACATTAATATCTCTTATTCGAGGGAAATCCTGGCCAAGATAGCACGCCATTACAAAAATGATAAAATAAAGCATTTCAAAAACGGCCAAATAATTGACATGGTTAACATTTTTATACAAATACATACATAGATAACATTTACTGACTTCATGCATTCATTCATTTCATTTCAAAATGTATTTTGAACATGTAAAATAAAAAAAAATAAAAAAAACCCCACTTTATTGGCCTTAGTTTACATATTCGAAAAGGAGTGAACAAACTTATTTAATCCCACCCTTTCTCCATACAGTAAGTCATTCATCGATAATTAACCAGCTTCCTTATTGAGCTGAACATATACTCTAATTAATTTTCCTTGAATTGTCAAATTATAATAATTATTATCTTTTATCTCTGTCATACAAAAATATAAATGAATTACTGATAGAATTATCCTTATCAAATTATAAATTAATTATCAATCAAAATACAAATTCATTACTTACATATTTATCTTAATCAAATTTTTTTATTTATTATTAAAATAATAAATTGTACACTAGCAACTTTATAAAAAAAAAATCAGAAAATACAATTCAAGTGTGAGCCTTTTTAATGCAGCAACAAATTGGTCAACACCTAAATTACAATTCCTGTCTATAATGTACGTATTTAGTATGTAAACATAGAATTGCATTGAATAGATTGGCCCCATTGTCACCGATGTCCGATCCAGTTATTTGAGTCCGGGTTCGGATTTCACATAGAAACTGGCATTTGGGAAAACTCATTGGGACTACTTTCTACCAAATAAATAGTCCCACCAATGAGAAAATATAGTAAGTGCAGTACACATCTTTATGTGACAGTCTGTCTTTGAAGCCACTATAGTAAACAGTACAGAAGTTTGACGTACATATCAGACTGTTGAAGTGTAATTTGTTTGAGCCTTCATCACTACAGTCAGCCGGGCGTCTGCTGTGATGGGCAGGTGCTGCTGTGTGATTTCAGACCGGCCGATGAGCGCTTAGCAGAGGCCCAGGCAGCTTTAGCATGTGTTCATTAGTGAATGCTGGGGAAGCTTATCATTCTGAATGGCCTCATTAGTGATAGGGATTAATATGCGGCAGGTTCATTAGAGAGACAGGCGGAGGAGTGTGTTGCCAGAATTGCAACAAGGGCTGCCGGTCTGGACCGGCCCTCGCCTCTCGTGTTGTTTCAGCTATTAACAACAAAGCCTCGGAAGAGTTTTGATCATTTTATCGTAGCGGATGACACAGTGTGTGCATTAAGGTTGAAGATGAATAATAATAAACACTTGTCGGAGTTTGACAGCACTGAAAGGAAAAACAGTTCCCGATTATATTAATGCTGCTGCTGCGCTGTGTAACAAATGATTCTGGCTATTATGTCGCTATTAAGGCGAAGCGTCGCGCAGACAACATGTCTTGTGGTGTTTTAATTGTAATAGCTGCCCTGACAGTGTCGGGTAATTGTAATAAATAACAAGCATCACACAGGGGATATACTTTAAAGTGTGGGATATGGTTTAATAACAGATTTGTTGCATATTATGTAAAAAAGATCAATGATATTTGCTCATAGTATATAGTTACTTTTGAAGGTTAACTGCCTGAGATCCATAATAGACCTGTTTTAGTCTTTTTTAGGGGGGTACAGGGGGCCTTTATGGGGAGATAGCAGGTCAACGGTAGATGTCACATTGAAGTGGTGCACATCATCTGAAAGCTGGGAACCTGAAAATTAATTTGAGATGGGTTTAGAACATTGTGATAGAAGTATATGATGGTCATCCCCATGCCCTATTAAGTTGTTGCAGCAATTTTTGGGTTGATGCCATTTGTTACATAGATTTGCTGCTAAATTTAACCATTTTTTACCACTGGAGAATTCATAACAATGATCAATAATCCCTCCAAAATACCACATTAAGACACCAAGACCTTGAGGAACACCATAGAAAAAGCCATGCTGTGATTTGGTATCAAAAACTTTTGACATTTGGAGATTTCTGCAAGAATTGCATTTTTCTGCGATTGGATGACGAGCACTTCTGTTCTGGAAACTGCTAAAAAAAAACAACCTTATTGTCAATCTAGCTAGGAAAGCCATCCATCCTCTGAATGCTCTAGGTCTGTAGTTTGTGGTTGTAAAGTTTCATGAGGCTGTGATTATCCTAGAGGTCGTTATATACAGTGACGTGAAATTTCAAAAAATGGTCTATAGGCATAATTACATGCTACAAAAGATGTGCTACATCTTGGCATTTTCTTGCTATAAATATAATTTCGCAGAGAAAAATGTTTGAGCATATAGTTCTTTTTTTAAACTTTATCGTACCCGGTGGAATTTCCATCTATAGCACAGATTCTGACTGTTAGATTGAGCTATCCATACAGCAAACTCTTTTTCTCCTTGTATTTGAGTGACTCGGAGCCACCGGTGGTCCACTGCATACTCGCCCTGTGCCAATAGCATGCTGAGAAAAGGGACTTGGGCGCCGCACGTCTGCGAAGCACATTAAATATTAATTGCGGCGCTATTGTGTGTTCTTTTATTTATTTAATATTTCACCAACCAAGATTCAATGCCTGGCTTGAGTTAAAAAGTTCAGTGGAGCGTGTTGTGTCTTCATGAAGGGGTTTAAAATGCCCATGGGTCAGGAAAGCTTCCGCAGATACACTTTGTTCCTTCCGTCTTCACACTAAACCCAGAAGAAACCGCCTTTGTACCGGCGCGCTAATCCAGTATGTTGACTCATATTGTGCTTTTGACTTTGTGCGACTCTTCTATTCTATTATCCATTATATTTCATAGTGCATACAATACTTTCTTCACCCAACCTCTCATAGAGAAATAAGTCGGAGTCACATAGGGCTTAATTTAACATTGGAAAAATTAAAAGAATTTTCCTATAATTTGACATTTTTTCTACCAGTTTTGTAACGTTGCATCTTTTATTCCAATCAGCAATGACCATCACTCAAACGTCAGTACAAAAATGAAAGTAAGCGAGCATATATGGGGTATAAATAAAACACGTACTGGGTACCTATTGGGATCAATATGTAAGAACACGACAAGGAATAACTGGCTGATAAATTGGTGTTTAAAACCCTTTTTTTAAATTACTGAGTACCTATTTAAAGTGCCAATAGACATGTTTTTATCATCATTATGAAGTAAATGTTGATTGCACAATGTATTGGCTACGTAATAATGACACCATCTGCGTAAAGATTGGTTCCCTGTAAGCTTTGCTTTCACTACAAACAATTCTGTCTGCCACCAGGTGCTACCTCCTGGGAAAATGAAGGCTCCATTTACGGCACAAAGGAAGTGCATCAACCAATGCACAACCAAAACAGGAAGAGGGTAGCGTTTTAGTTTTCCCTGGTAGCTATCGGTAGCTATCCCCAGTTACCAGTATCAATTTAAGTACATAATAAAAGTATAAATATAAGTAAATATAAGAGTCCTTTCCATTGAAAGTTGCTAGCACTAGCTATGCTACTGGCAGAAGAGCCGTGGACTGAGATTACCCCGATTAAGTACAATATAATATCTTTGAAAATATTTCTTGCTTTTTCCCTGATGGTCTGAATAAGTCGCTAAATTTGACGCTAATAGTATACTCTGAGGAAAAGTGATCCGATTGTCTTTGCAACAGCGGCGCCAACGATAATACCACTTGGAAACGCTAATTGTAGTTATGTTGTTGCTGGATAACAAGACGGGAAAGATGGGTGCGAATACTGCTATGAAATTAGTTATGGTGTCATTTACATTTTGAAATTATGATATACAGTTTACAAAAAAGAACTTTTGGAAATTACAATGTAAAAAGTTTTTAAATACTGAGTGCATATGGTGCACATTGTTATTGTTATTGGCAACAAAACATTAAAGTAGGAAGCGTGTACCATTTGTAGGCTGTAATCTAAAATGTTACCATTTAGTCTCAGTTTACTAAGTGGTTGTTTTTCTGTAATAATTTATTGGGAGTAACAGGTGTACAAAAACATACAAATAGAGCACATAATGTAAATAGTTGTCCCTCCATATTTTGGTATTATCCCCCCAAAGCCCCCTCCCATCCAACCCTAACCCATTGCTGATGCAAAAGGGGTAAAGAACAAGTTAATTAAAAAGAAAAAAGAAAATAAGATAAAAAAAATAATTAACTCAAATAGAAAAAGTAATAAAAATGGAGTACACCCTGACAGTAATGGTTATTATTGGATAAATCCCAAACTACAGATACACTGGGCTGATAAACTTTGCTATTTACAAATGGACAATTTAGCTGTTAGTGGTCATTTATGTTTGCATAAATCAAACAATTTAGCTGATGGAAATAAATATATTTTATAAGTCCATTAGTCTGCCCAAATACACTACATCCAAATAAAATTAAAACTTATACTACAAAATGTATGATTAAGATGATTTAGTATTTTTTTTTCCTTTTACTTTTATATGAAATTACAAGTGTTTACAGATGAACTGTTTTTCCACTTGTAGACTTGATGATGCTGTAATAAGATAATTTAGTATCTTTAGAGTGTAGAAACAGCAGCAAAAGGCTGATTTGTAACCTTCTTTTTCTCTTCTAAATCAAAATGCTAACTCATATTTGTTAGCTTTGTTGCACCCTCAAAAAGTGCAGAATTCACCGCACCCGCCCACCACTGGCAAGTTATTAGTATGCAACAGATGCTGCGTGGCATCAGTGTTTCTCTCTCACAAAGACTGCAGCAGAGCATCAAAAACAAACTCAAACACAGATGTACTTGACAGCAGAAGAGAGAGCAGACAGAGGTTGGAGCAAGCCGGCGATGCCGAGCTCTGCTTGTCTGATTCCTGTCTCTTTCCCGGGCTTACAGTAAATCCAGCTGCCAGAGGTTACACACCTGTTGTGGAGGAGACAAAGCAGCTAAAAGAGAGCAGATTTACATATGAGCCTTTCATAAATAATCAGTCAATTCTCACACGGGCCTGGAGCTGGAAGGATTTTCGAACAATGCCAGCAGCTCGTCCTCTTTTTTGCTTTATCCATTATCTCCCCGCGATCACGCTCTTTCCCCCCCCGATGCATTTCTTGTGGTCACTGCAAGTAAAGCATGAGTCATTTCGGACAGCAAATGATGTTCGGAATATGCCACGGCCTTCTGGATAATCCGACGTGATCCAAATTTAATATGCTCCGAGCGTCTTTGAGAGACGGAGGAGCGCTATTTGATGCATAATTCTCCGCCGTCATCTTGAAGATGGAAAGCCCAGAATGACCACTAAAAATCATTATGTTAGCTGTGATTAGTGCTGACCTTTTCCTTCTCGGAGATGGCGAAACACAAGCCATAGGGCTCTTTATTCTGGTGATGAGGTCATTTTTGGTCGCGGCCTGCATTCTGATGGAATTTCAGCGGCAAACAATTCAAAGATCAAATGTGATTGGCTTCCTAAATCTGTGGCTTACTTAGACCGCGTGCATCCGTCACGATCATCGACTTTGTGCCTGCTAAACACAGTTATGATTCATGCTGTTATTGTTTCAACATTTTTCGGGTACCAGCATCCACATGGAAAAAATATGCCAAACATGAATTAAATATAACAAAAATAACGAGCAGGCAGTGGTTGTTTTTCTCACACAAATAATGGGGGGGATATTGCAGATAAACCTGCCACAAGATTAAATTCACACCCCAATTTAAATGGATGTGCTTTATTTATATGGAAATAAACAGCATGATCGCGGATGTTATAAGTTGGCAAATGAGCGAGTGATGAAAGCGCAGCCTTTCCGGCGCGTTGTTGCTCCACAGACATAATAGCACCGCCGAAAACTTTGACCTGAATAACAACAACGTGCATCCCCGCCATTGTAAAGTGAGCGTAATGGATTTTCCCCTCATAACTGTTTTAATGGAGTCATTTGCATAAAGAAATGAGTAAATACTAGTGTATGTGGTATCTAAAAATAGCAGTAAATGAGGAATTGCATTGGCTGTGTAAAATTGAATCCAGAAGAAGGCGAGTGAAGCTGACACCTGTGTCAGTTTTATTTTCCCTCTAGCCAACACGGAGCTCAGCGTGTCTGACTCACAGGGATGACAGATAACTTTTTAAAATATTTTCTTTTTCCAGCACAATGTTTAACTTGCTGAGACATTTAACTGGCACCTACCCAGTTGCTCATGAAGCTGTAGCCCGATGAAGGCTGTTTTACGAGACTCAGGTCAAAGCTTTGCAAGAGTTTAGGGAGCTGAGACTAACGACAGCGGTGCTATTTCTTTTAAATTACACCTTCTACTTCCTTACCCAAACATATTTATTATGGGGGAAATAAAACGTAGATTAATGTTGTGGCATTTGGGGTGATAAATTACATTCTACATCTTGCATCCGTGTGGTCCAAATTAAGGTTTCATTTCATTATAAGTTCTGCAAACATTTGTATCATATAATATCCCAAGGTCAGGCTTAGTAATTGACTACTCGCTAAAGCCTGTCCCTGAACAGGGATCGGGTGCCCGATTTGACTGTTATCAGCTCATTAAATGTGCGGTATCAGTCATTATCAGCCTCATAGATGTGGGTCAGTAGGGGCCTGCTACGTTGTAAAAGTGAAAGCGAAACTTTCTAACTCATAAAACTAAATGAAACATTACGTTTTGTACACGAATAAAAAAAACTTTTTTAGTTTTAGGTAACAAAACCACTTGGTTAAGTTTAGGGGAAAAGATTGTGTTGAGGCTAGGGCTGTCAATCGATTAAAATGTTGAACTGCGATTAATTGTCCACGATTAATCACGATTAATCTCAAATTCATCAAATTTTTTATCAGTTCAAAATGCACCTTAAAGGGATATTTGTCAAGTATTTAATTTTTCATTCAACCTTTATTTAAATCATTTATTGAATCATTGAGGGCATGCTCTCATTTTCAATGATGTCGAGAGTACAATAAAGCAGAATAAATATAAACATATGCAGAACATAATTAACGAATCACAAGAAGCAATCAGGCAGACGACAATAGAACAATGTTAAAAACAGTGACATACAATTCTCAATTCTGTATATATTTATTATTAGAAATCAATTGACAACACAAAACAATGACAGATATTGTCCAGAAACCCTCAAAGGTACTGCATTTAGCATAAAACAATATGCTCCAATCATAACATGGCAAACTGCAGCCCAACAGGCAACAACAGCTGTCAGTGTGTCAGTGTGCTGACTTGACTATGACTTGCCCCGAACTGCATGTGATTATCATAAAGTGGGCATGTCTGTAAAGGGGAGACTCGTGGGTACCCAGAGAACACATTTACATTCACATATCTGGAGGTCAGAGGTCCAGGGACCCCTTTGAAAATGGCCATGACAGTTTTTCCTCACCAACATTTAGCGCAAGTTCAGAGCGTTATTTAACCTCCTTCCCGACAAGCTAGCATGACACGGTTGGTTAGGTTTTCTAGTTTCATATGATGCCAGTATCTTCACTCACAAAACTGATCCCGCTGCAAAGATCAATTGCATTAATGCATTAAAGAAATTTGTGGCGTTAAAACAACAATTAAAACGCTTTGGCTTAAGATAACTATGTTTGAAAAGTGAAACTTAAGGTTGATAACACAAAGACAACCACATGTTGTTGGTTTCATACGGGATGCAAACTCGTGTTTCCAAGGTGAAAGTCCTGTGTTTTGTGTCCCATCCATCGCCACCGACCTCCACCTCATATGGAGTTTCACGCAGTCTATACTACGGCGCCTGACTTCCGCTCCTGCTCCTGTCATAATTACTACGGTTACTAGAGGTTGCTGTCGTCTTCTTTTATTCCTTCTTTCAATTATCGCTCATGTGAATCGATGATAAAACCTACTGGTGGGTGTATCAGGGCCCTTAACCACTGATAACGGCCATTTAATGCTCTGATAACCGTCTAACTGGCTGAATGGTCCAATGGTAGCTTCGCAACCATAACTACAGCAGGCTTTTGCTCTTTAGATTTCCCCACATGCCCAAATTAATATGAGTGATAGTTGGTATAAAAAGAGCTTAATTGATTAAAATGTGTGTTAATCTGCTCTACGTAATTAATTAGAATATCTGGCTAGCTAGCTTACTACTGTGTCTTCCATTAGCTAACTTGTTATATCACAAGTTCCACTACTCTTCTATACTGACACATTTACTGCGTGGTTGAGTTTATCTTCTAAATGAATCACTTCCTAAAACATGCAGCTCTAGCCTCTAACTTTCAGCAGAATGTCACGTATATCATGGCGACACAAAGAGGAAAGCAGACTTTTTCATTCATAAAACAGACCCCTTTTGTAGATACACGTTTTTTTATCTGACAGCAGCACTTTGAATTTCAGTCACCACTGATGAAAAATGAACAAAGTCGACTGCTTGAGCTCGGTCGGAGGAAAGCTCTGTTTGCTTATCTGTGTGTACTCGTTTGTTAAGGCAAACACGACGTGAATTATAGAAACAAACAATTTGCATGTTTAACTTTGGAGAGGGGGGAAAATGGATTTCCAGCTGTTCTAGTGAAGTCAGAAAGATCGCTGCCAAACAAAGCCATTTAAAAACACAAACACTGTTTGTCCAGGGCAGCAGAATTGCTTGTCTTTTACTTGCGCTGTGTAATTTATTTCAAGAAAGTGGTGAAGATAAAGAACAGATCTATCTGTTTGGCATGACAAAGGAGGGCAGTGGCACAGATACGCAGTTCATTACAAGCCGGCAGATATAAGTTTGGAGGGGTAAGAGAAGGACAGAAGCACAGTGAGGGCACAACTTTTACGAACACATGATCATAGTGTCCGTATGAGCTGCTGCTGTCTCGAGAAGTAGTATAAATTATCTGTCATAATTTTCAGAAATATAATACAGTAAGTGTAGTGCAGTAAGTATTTATTATTGGAAATCAATTAACAACACAAAACAATGACAAATATTGTCCATAAACCCTCACGAGTACTGCATTTAGCATAAAAAATATGCTCAAATCATAACATGGCAAACTGCAGCCCAACAGACAACAACAGCTGTCAGTGTGTCAGTGTGCTGACTTGACTATGACTTGCCCCAAACTGCATGTGATTATCATAAAGTGGGCATGTCTGTAAAGGGGAGACTCGTGGGTACCCAGAGAACCCATTTACATTCACACATCTGGAGGTCAGAGGTCAAAACCAAAATGTAGCGCAAGTTTGGAGCATTATTTAATCTCCTTTGGTTGTATGACCAATGGATTCCTTAGTTTTTCTAGTTTCATATGATACCAGTATTTTCACTCTAGATATAAAACTGAGCCCGTTACAATCTCCAAAAGATTGATTGCATTAATGCATTAAAGAGATTAGTGGCTTTAAAATTATTTCGCGTTATTATCGCGTTAACTTTGACAGCCCTAATTAATACAATGATTAATATCACATCCTCAATTTACACCTGTAGTGATGTATACCATGCAAGTTCATGTACTTAACAGCAATATATTAAGTTCTATAATATTTAACCTACTTAACATCAAAGCAGCTAAAATTTGTTAAGGCATATTAATGCTTATATATGCATTCATCTCTCTTTTCCACATATACAATGTGATGATCTTACATTGTTTGATGGGAGAAAGAAGACGATTAAAAAGAAGATAACACAGTATTTAATGTAATATGATAAAAAGTATTGGCTAGAATCTGGCGATACGATACGTATCACGATACAGGGTTAACGATTCAATATATTGCAATACTGTAAGCAAAGCTATATATTGCAATTTGTTTTTTAAATTTAATTTTAGAAAAACTGTCATAGTATAAATAACACACAATAACTTAAAAGTTATTTTTTTATGCAATCAGAACAGAGGGATCTTTGTGTAATATGTAAACGATTAATAAAAAATCAATTCAGTGTTTTTGAGAATCGATACAGTATCACAAAACATAATATCGCGATACTCGATATTTCTTTACACCCCTAATAAACAGACAAAAGTCTAGGTGTTTATAGGGTGTGCAAACCTTAATTCTTTCAGATTTTTATCAGCATAATAAGGAAATGTTATTGATTGCTAATGATGTTAACAAACATTGTAACATATTTAATTTGTTTTCCGTACAGGCCAGTAAAGCATGATTTACATTTTATAGCTGTGTTTAAGCAAAAACCACTATCTTTCCCTAAATTTCACTTTTTAGTAGCCTAAACGTGTCCACCTCAGCGTAATTACAACCTCTGGTAATTAATACATTAATTCACAACATTAATTCTCTCTCTTGGTCCATGATAGAAAACATTATTAATAGTTAGTAATGGCTCAGTTTATGTATGCCCAGAGTCAACTCCTGATTCATGCATTAAAGATCATTTACAAGAGGAATATAATTATCTTAACAACTTATGCCATGTCATTACAGACATGCATTTTGTTTTTGCACATATTCTATGATGAATAATAATCCTCCTTCTCTGTAATCCTTCAGAAAATGATGGAATTACACTTAATGATGTCGGTGGTATCACAGCAAACACTTTGCATTTTAAGAATAGCTACTTTTGTACAAATGGAAAACATCATGGTTGAAGGAACAGGGGCAGTTTACCGCGGTGTGTAATTACACAGAAATGCTGCTGGTGCTGCAGACAAAAATGTTTAAAACATAAGCCTGGAAATAAAACTCAACGTGTGTTTTAAAAAGAGGAAAACTTTATTGATTTATTGAAAATATAATGTATCACATGTTGTATTGTTCTCACAGGCTATAGGATGGCACAAAACAGAATGATTTTCTGAAAAAACAAATAAACTTCAGCATTTTTATGATAGGCTGACATCAAACGAACAGAGAAATTAAATATATATGCGCAACACGTATAGCTCATCAGATCTCTGGAGAATCCAGCTGTTTTCATTTTAGTGTCTGCCAATTAAAAGCCATTAGATCACAATGGAAAAGCAATTTTCAAATATTTGTACCTAATTTAATTGTAAATCATGTTGCAAGTTCTGTTAATTCACATCAGTTTCCCCTCAAGGATACTGGTAATGTGAACCCCCATCTCTACGCTTTCTTACATACTATGCCATTTTGAAAAGTTCAATACAATGAGCACGAAGAAGTGGAGAGGAGCCGGCTTTTGGGTTTTGTTGAGTCGTGCAAAGAAGTTTAAATTCTACGTTCATGCAGAGGATGAAGTATTTGTTTAATTTATCTAAGTTTTATCTTGGGCCATCTGTTGCCTGCATCTCTAATTAAAGCCATATAGACTATATTCACACAGTGCAAAGTTTCTTGGAAGGATTGTTTTTGGTATTGATCCCCCCCCAATTTTATCAAAAAGTCCTCCAAATGAAATACCAAAGACTCTATTTTACACGTACAATGTGATCATGTTGTGGCTGATGATTGGATCGTACAGCGTGATGACTCAGGTCGTGGCTGACGATCGGACCGTACAGCGTGATCGCTCAGGTTGTTGCTGACGATCAGACCGTACAGCATGATCACTCAGGTCGTGGCTTGACGATCGGACTGTATAGCGTGATCACTCAGGTCGTGGCTGACGATCGGACTGTATAGCGTGATCGCTCAGGTCGTGGCTGACGATCGGACCGTACAGTGTGAGCACATAAATCGTGAGATTTGACTTTACATCGCAAACAATCTACTCGTACAGTAGGAATAGGAATTACACAACAACATTTCTAAAGTCGGACAGTGTATGCCCAGCTTAACAGAGGTCACCCTCTGCAGCACCACATAAAACACTCAAAGGCAGGACGATACAGATGATGGGTCAGATAGAAATGAATGTTGACAGATATTATTACACTTTGATACAAGCAAGGAGAGATGCTCCTTGGCTGTGTCATTTGTGTTAGAGACGATCATGGCTAAAGTTGTAAAGATGGCTAATGGCAATCTAATCCAATATTTGTGTTTTTGACTGACTTCCCTACAGGGTATAGAATATATCGAAATAAATTACACATTCTTTACCATTCTAAACCCTCTGTTTATATCTGCCTCCTCTATTTCAGTATCATGTTTTTATGGAAAATGATAAAGATAAAAACAATTAATGTTAAAATCCCATTAAAACACGACACAAAACTTTGATGTCTCATTTAATGGAGGTTTTTACTGAAAAGTGTGATAACTGCAGATTAATTCATAAAACACACTTTTGAGGGATTATAAAGGAATGCATTCTGCTGGTGCATGATATGACCAGAGTGTTTCATCTAAATGTAAATTGTAGAATAGCCTCAGATACTCGTGAATCCAAACCCAGCCAAAGTAGTCGTATCTCTGCATGTAAACAGAGGAGCAGACAGGAAACCCACAAGTAGCCACCAGTGTAGAGTTCATTCAGCCTCACTGGATGCTTTTTAAGACTCTCCCCCCGTGCTGCTAGTTAATAATAATGTGTCACTACAGGGCACATCTATGATATTAATGACGCTGAAGGCCAGACCTGCCTTTGTGCAAGCATGTCTCCTCTTCCTCCTCATAGAAAAGCTGTTTAATCTCATTCATAGGTGATGTACCTCGTGGCCACTTCAGTTCAGAGACATACTGAAAAGAAATCCCCTCTTCCACATTGCAGAACAAGAATTTGTGATAAGTTATGTCTGATAAACAAAGCTTTTTATTGATGTAATTAATTTCAAGCAACATTAACAACTAGATGGCAGCTGTCTCCGATCTGACAGTTGACTTGTTAAGCTGTTTGTTTTATCTGTTGCCAAGAAGCAGAAGGTTACCGTAGGATTGTAAATTGTGGTCCCAACAGTTGGTGGATGAGCCACTCTGCTTTATTTATATGCTGATATTGCTCTGGGCAGATGTTTTAGTCCATTTACTACAAATCACTTTGCTGACCATATCCCAAAGCATCTTTAAATATTTAGAATTTGCTTCCAACCTGATACTTTGCATTGGAAAAACAACAATAAGGATGGTGAAATTCACCTTTAAAGACCTCCAAATGGGAAGCAAATGTTTGGTCTTTGAGCCTGGACACAACTCTGCCGTTTGCCACTGCGGTTTTGCGGACCCCGTGGTAAATTTGGAGAGATATTTAGCCCCTTTCCCAGTAAGATAGCTTGGTAACAACAGATTCATCGCAATCTCAAAATTCATATGATGCCACTGTATGTACATGTCCACATCTATATTAAAAACTAAAACCCGCAATGGCCATCAAAAAATGTAAATGCCTGTCAGATGATTCACTTTCATTGTCAGAGGGTTAAATGTAGGCCAGGTAAACCAAGAACTGAGGAGGAGAATAATTCAAATTTTAAGATCATGGTGAGTTAGAGTCTAATTAAAATATAACCTATTTACAATTATACTCTCTTATGACATTTACATTTTTGTCTCATAATCAAAGTCAATATGGTAGCTACATAATGAAAGGATAATGTACAGCTGAAGGGTTTATTTCACAACAATGACCCGCTAGCTGTACATTATCCCGCTTATTACACGGCTACTTACTTAAGAAATCATTCATTTGACACAAAAGCGGTCTGCCAGAGTCCGACATCAGAACTGCTCCCATGGCAACGGTCTGTTATACATAGCAACGGTCTGATATAAAGAAATAACAGACCTTAGAATGCCCTGATTGACCAATCAGAATCGAGTATTTAACAAATCCGTGTAGTAAAAGCAGGTTAAGAGGCAATGTCAATCCTTTATGCACAAAAATAACACTGAGAACCTTCCGGCAGGGGCACCAGCTAAAATCTTGCCTAGGGCACCAAATTGGTCAGAGCCAGCACTGAACAGTGTTCAAAAAAGACAAGGTTATTAGACTAATTTGTACATAAATACACTAGCAAGGCTTCCCACGGTTAATATAAATGAATCCACCGGCTAATTTCTGTGCAAAAAGGTAAATCCTTCCCTACCTCACAGTGTTGCTGCAGGGGTTTTTAATACCACTGCAGTTACGGCGGCTTCTTTACTTCCTCCTACAACCTGGATCAATCTAAAGAGTAGACATCCTGCACTGTTTGGACTATACAGTCACACTTTAGGTTTTGACAAGCAAACAGAATAAGCATCGATCTCAGTTATCTGTTGCAAAACACTTTGAGAGCTGACTCATTGTTCCTTCTGTTTGTGAGTCACTAAATTTGTCCTTCTGTTTGGTTCAAGGTCACACCATCATTGCTTTTTACATGGTTTTAATTAAAGTAAAATTTGCACTGCAAGGGACTCATTCATGCCACTGAACTACATCCCCGCTGGTGCTTGGTATATTTTTGGATATATTGACGTAGGAGGACGATCTTGCACTGTAAATTTGTGAATTTGAGATCACACAACGCTTGAGTGACGTGCACCCTGTTTGTTTGGATCTCTGTTACTCCCCCACATGAACACTTGTAAACTGAAACGTACACAATTGGCAGGTATATTTATCATAGGGTGTGTAATTGCAAAATTGGAGCATAGAGTGGGCATTGTAACAAACTGTAACAGAAACTCCACAGGTAGAAGCAGCTATATAAGGGTTCACACTGTGACAACCTGCTGTTTAAATCACATATTTTCCCTTTTCTGTAGCTTTGACGGGTTATACCATTAATGCAAGCATTATTTCCTTTATCACCCCATTACATGACAATCACAATGAATGGACATCAGGAACTATTAAGAGGCCTATAGGCATGACAGACTCAACAGGCAATAAAATACCACTGCACCTGTTCATACATAGTGCTTTGCATGATTTTTTTTTAATATTTTTCTCATGCAACCTAATCCCCAAAACAACAGGAAAATAAGATCCCTTATTACATGACCTCTCTGTGTGGACTGCACACAGCAAAATCATCTACAAGCATTTGGAATTTTCCATATCAGACAACAAATCGCAAGATATCTTATCGCAATATTCGTTCACAGAATATCCCAAAATGTTTAAAATTGCAATAAGAGCACATCGTGACTTAGAGCTACAGTGGGTAGAAATGAAGCAAATATGATTTAAAAAAAAAAAGTTATTTTAATAAACGGTTGCTATATCCTGACAGTAGTGCATGAAACAGATTATCTGAAAGAAATCATGTTCCGCCGGTGCTCCTAATGGCATCTGCAAGATTTCACAGACTGGAGGAAAACAGCCAATTAGAGCTGATCAGGAGTCTGCCGTCTATGAGAGACGGCTGTCAATCACTCGCAAACTCCGACCAAACGGTCAAACTAGGCATCTGATAAAATATGAATCGATATTCTGTTATTGTAATGCCTATATCTCGCCTCAAATGTTCTCAGAAACATCTTGTAGTGTACTGTTTAGCTGTAAAATGCGAAAGTTTGTGACCCGGCAGCCACGTTGAGATCAAGTTGAGGAAATACAGCCAGAGCACAGCCAATAGAAACGTGCTCTCTCTCTCTGAAATGACGTGTGATTGGCCAAAGTCTTCCGTCACGCGCTGGATATTTTTAAAGCCTGAAAACAGAGCAATGAGGAGGTGCAGTAATATTGTGATAATATTTTATCGTACGACCTCTTGTAATTCCCACCCCTTTCCCTAACCTTAACTATAGTTGCCATGCACAAATATTGTCGAAAGCAATGATTTTAAAGATGAGTTTTGCAACATCCTCCAATCTGGTCTTTTCCAGCCAACCAACCGAACTATATTGCCAGAGTTTGTTTGGTTCAACACTCCTCATTGCTATTAATACTAGCTAGAAGCAGCTGTAGTCCAGCTCTCATTATTTAGTGCTATATTTATTCCCACAAATGGAGCAGAAATGTTTTACCGTGTCTTTGAACACATGTTAGTAAGAATGGATTTATCCGCAATCTCTAAGAAGGAACAACTTATGGTATAATACTAAACGAAGGTCACTTGGAGGGGTTTGTCTGTTTTTTTGATTTACTTGCACTATTGTCACAAGAATCGGCTCTCCTTTCGGGGATAAGGTCATCAATCTCTCTCCGTCTCTTTCACACTTTCTGTCTGCCTTTTTCTTCTCCGTTCTCGGTCGATACAAAGATGGGCTTGTTTTTCAGCCCAGACTCCTCTCTACCAGCATCTACCAAAACAGCACCTGTCAAATTTAAGAGCTAATGAGACCCATTTTATAGACCCGAAACGGTTAATTCCTCGTCTATAAGTCAGCTTATGAAACCTCATGTAAGTCATTAAATTCGCTGCTGCTGTGTTTCCATTATAGTCACAAACAAGATTACAAATAAGATTAAACATAAAATAAATGTATTTTCAGATTGTAACGGTGAGATAAGTTGTCGCAAAGATAGTCAGCCTAAAGAAATGATATCCCTACAAATGATGTGCCTGCTTCTCATTTGGCCTTTGCAGCAATCACAGTAATTATTGTCTGTGTGTACTGTAGTTGTGTGCTACAGGGACAAATGTCACTGAGATTTCTCACTGAGATAAATGTTGCTTGGATGCCTGCTAAAGAAAACTAATTAACTCCACTACCTATGGCATTGTAACGCTGTGGCTTTATATAAATCACATGTTGACTGGAACAAATTAACGCCCGTGTCCTGGCTTGGTGACACCGCCGTTTCATTCATTTCATGAATATATCAGAAAAAAACAGGCAGGATGGTCAGATTAGATTATCTGCCAAACATAAAAAAGGTGAAACCAAACAGGTTTTTATGTTAACAGCTGCGGGAGAGGATAAAGACCAAAAACATAACAGACACATTCCTGCCAAGGAGGATACTGTATTACTCTATCCGTCATAGTTTGTCTGTCAAGATATATCAAAAGGATGGTTTAAAACATGAGTGGATTTAGATGAATTTTGTCAGATACAAGGCCTTTATGCAATGAATAATTCATTATTGTGTTGAGATTACGTACTTTACATGGTGTTTATACCTGGACACAGCAGTGCTATGTATTGTATTGCCTATTTAAAATGTGTACAATATGTATTTTGAAACAAGCAGTTGGTTTCAGTTGCTATCGCAACCCCGACTGGCACCGTTCTATAGCCATTATTGTTGCATCCAGACTTTTTTGATATCAGTGTTTAAGCAAATATTGTTTTTTTTTTTTTCTGCATCCCAAATGGCCTTGTTGGAGCATTATGCTCTGGGTACTTTTACTTCTGTCGGGTTCACAGTTGAGTCCACAACTTTGGTCCAGACTGAAATATCCCAACAGCTGCTAGATGGATTTGTGAAATTAGATACAGGCATTCATGTCCCCCTCAGTCTGAATTGTAATAACACCATGATCCCCTGACTTTTCATCTTGCATCATCATCATCATCAGCCCAATACTTTGGTTTATGACTAAATACCTGCAGAACTATTGGCATTCCCATCAGCCTCAGCTGTACTTGTGTTAAGTGTTATTGGCTTCACTTTTGTACAGTGGAAGGAAGTGGAGACGTGTCGTCCTTTTATACATACAGTCTATGGTTTGTTCAAACTTGAATGCAGATGCAGACATCTGCAGGCTTGTACATGGATCTTTTTCTGATTTGTATTCACTGTATTCAATATAAGTGCTCATCTACTTCATACTATTTTCTTGCAGTAGGTGCTAAAACACGCGACCTGATTTCCTCGTGTTCACTCAGTGTGAAAGTCTAACAAGTGCAAGAATTATTGAGTTAAGCAGAACAAATGTAAGAAACTGAGGTGAGGCCATTACAGTTTAATGTCTGCTGTCCTCATGAATCAGGCACCCTGTGCTGGGGAATCATGGGAAAGGTGGGGGGTTGCTTATGACTTTTCCCAGAGGGCTTTTTCTCAGTTTGGCACCCCCAAGGTGAACATCCTATTAACCCCTCAATGTTTGTGCAGAGACAGATCGGTTCATTTGACTGCCAATGGACCGGAAGGCTTTTTGGGAAGTTACACCGACACATGCATGCATCTCTCTCTCTTTTGCACACACACTGAACATTATTGTGTCTTTTCACTCTCAACAGCTCTAAGAAGGTTTGGTATAGACACAAAAAGGGCAGATAATTGACCCCTGTATTGACTATAAAATCTGTACATCCAAATGAGGGGTGGCAGTAATAGTTCTGGATGCATCTGGTGATATTCTACATTTTTCTTACTGTCTACAAATCCCATGATAAAACCAACAATAAATTGATCCTACTAACAAGTAGCCTATTGTCTGTGTAGCCAAAGTATGATATAGCTCCTCTCTGCCATATACCAAAAAGCTTTTAAAAACAGATCAATGAGCCACATTGTTGCACAGTAGTTTATTTTGAGTCGATATCACATACACCGTCCTGTAAATACTCACTGATGCACCAAATTCCCAGCTAAAAATAGTCCCCAACAAATGCAGTCACAGTATGCTGCATTCACATGGCAGCCGATTAGACTGTTGTCAGGTTATTAAATGGGTGTTATCAGTCTCTATAAGCCCCATAGATGTTGGTCAATAGGGCCCTGCTACACCCACTAGTGGGTTTTATCACCTATTCACATGGTAGATCACCGAAAGAAGGTATAAAAGAACACGACAGCGACCTCTAGCCTCCGTAGTAATTATGACAGTAGCAAAAGCGGAAATCAGGTGCTGTAGTATAGATAGTGTGAAGCTCCATAAGGAACACAAGTTTTTCACCCAGGAGACCAGAGTTCGCATCCCGTGTGAACTCTGTAGTTGTCTTTGTGTTCTAAAGAAGTTGTGTTTTTTTTGTCTAAACCTAAAGAAGTTGTAGTTTTGTTGCCTAAACCTAAAGGGGCCTTTTTGTTTGTATTCAAAACTTGTGAGAACGTGTTGCTTTTAAGTTTCACTTTTACAATGTAGTAAAATTAGATTAAAAAAATCGCAATATATTGCCTTGCTTACAGTATCATTATATCGCAATATATTGAATTGTAACCCCTGTATCGTGATACGTATCGTATCGAATCGCCAGATTCTTGCCATACTCAATCCTAACTGAAACAACTTTCTCTGATGCGAGGAAGCTACATAACATCTGGTTGTAAATTAAAATATTTTAACTTTCAACGCCATCTACCGTTACGTTCTAGGTATTCTCTACCGGGTTCACCTAATTTTACCACCCTGCTCTCGTCCACTAACATGATATCCGGTTTGCCGTCTACCGTCTGCCTGATTCCATGTGAATGCAGCATTACTCCAGTTTGAGTGACAGTGTACAGCTGCTTTAGGAAATAATTTAGTGTTTCCTAAAAATGAGTAGTATATATTCTGCTTATTTTAAAAATTGATATCCTTGGGAGGAACAAATGGGCCTGGGATGAGAGCAGACACAGTCTGGGGAAAGCACTGACAGATGGACTAGGGCATTGCTATTTATTTATTAATTTTTTTATTATTTATCTCAGAATACTACAAGAGATACATTTAACCTTACATATGCTCACATATGTGAGTTTAAAATAAACAAAAGCCTGTGCAGGAAATGTAGGACGCTGAAAGCTTCTACAAAGATAAACAGGATTACATTAATTATAAATAATGAGGGATGATTGTTGGTTTCGGTCTTTTTATTGAAGTTGTTGACAATAATAACAATCCAGACTGTCTTATGCTTTAATAAACACAAATAATTCTGTGTAATCAACACCAGGCACCTTTATTTGCTTTTAAACTGGAGCCTTAACTCCCCCTTTATTCAACTTATGGTCCCCCTTAAAAGTTAGAAAAGTAATATTGCTGGAATAGGAGTGGAGAAGGGAGGAATTTGCTGCCCAAATGTTCCTTTCTCCTCGCCCACACAATAACAATGTGTCCACAGCACTGAGCAAAACATTTCACTCAAATAGAACGTATGACTTATTGGCAGAAAATGTGCAATGTATTAGGAATACAGCTGTTTTCTACACAGCTGTGATCACGATGTGTGTGTGATACTGTACACTAACTTCAGCAAACCAACCACGTTATGCATGTCCGTAGCATTTGATCCTTAAGAGTTCTGCTGTCAGCTCCACTAAATCTGAGCCTGTCATCAAAATGGCAAAAAACATCCTCGCCTCATTGTTGAGGAGATGTCACAGCCAGCGAACACCAGCATATTCTCGACATCGGGCAAACTTTTGAATCGGAGGGTGAGAAGCTGGTAATGAGAGGGGAGCTCCTAGTTCCCCGCCGCTTCTTCTTACCTTCGCTGTCTGTCAGGAGGCTCGTTATCTCAGCTTTCTACTGCCGTGTGGCCTTGTTATCCTTAAGTCCTGTCTATTGTCTTATTACATCTAAGGAGAGAGAACCAGTGTCATATTAAAAAACCGGACAGTATCTATTCATAGAAGCCAGCACCGGATTTCATCACAGCACCTTGCCAGTAGGGATTAGCCGGTATCCTTGCACGTGTTGTATTACAGTGACGGGGAACATCAATGGGATCTTGATAACAGTGTCAGAATCTAACAATTCCCAGGCGTCGGATCTTCCAATCCAGTGATCATCAGTCCAGCGTAGCGAGAAATTTCCCCTCTGACACGGGGATTAAATGCACTGCTGTGTTGTCTGACAAGATCATAACCCCGGAGGTCATGTGTAACTCATCATCTCGTCATTGTCAAAGTCCGGCACCGGTGCTGAGAAGGGTAGCTTTACATTCAAGGAGTTGCTCTGGCTTGAAGTTTTTTACTGTTTAAGGGAACTTCTTTGACCTTTTAGGTATTTACTGCTTGGATATATCTTTAAGCATGGCAGGAATAGCAAAGTGAGACTAATAGACTGACTTTTTCCCCATAAAGAAGAAGAAGTGAGAGCTCTGTTTTGTGGCTACATCTTCCTCTACAGTGTGATGATGGATTTTTCTCTGTTTGATTGGAAAATAATGGATCTAGAAAGAAGCCATCTATTCTTCACTGTAAAGGACACCAGAACGTTAACATTAACTGTTGAGGTGTTATGATTTATGTGATGATTAAGTATGTGCAGTCTAACTATAGCTTGTAGCGCCACTGGAAATGTCTTAGCGGGGTGTTGCCCTACAGTATGGTATCAAGTGAGAATGAAATGGTGTCAAAAATATATGCATACTGTATGTGTTATGTCATTAGAAGCCATCTCTCTCAGCTGACCCATCCAAGTAATTAAAAAAGTATATTCTACGGCAGGGGTGCCCCAAACTTTTTTCCTTGGATGGCCAAAACTGGAACTCAATGGTGGGCCACAGGCCAGAAGTAAACACCTATTGTATTGTATTGTATTGTATTGTATTGTATTGTATTGTATTGTTAAGATGCAAAATGGTCCTAATGGTCCAAATGGTCCCTAATTGAATATTATTTTAGCTTTTACATAGTTATCCTCTTAAATCCCACCTGCTGAATACAATTGGGCTCATTTCCAGTCATACCCAATATCTGCATTTCCAAGACTGTTTAGGGACCCCAGCATGCAGAAATATTCAAATAAACCATTTTTAGAATAGGCGAAAATAACACATTTATTACTTTCTTACTTCGGCCTTTTACCTCTCTTGGGGAATAGACCGTCAACAAGGCTTCCCCACCCATCTCTATCCTGGGCCTTTCTCTTCATCTGGTTCCAAGCGTAGCCCGTTCTTTTGGTGTCTGCCTCGAGGTCTCGGCGTCAGGTGTTCTTTGGCCTTCCTCTTTTCCTTTTTCCTTGTGGGTTCCAGGATAAAGCTTGCCTGGTGTTGTTTGTTGCAGGCTTACGGAGTGCGTGACCTATCAATTTCCAGCGTCTTTTTGGGATTTCTTCATCTGCAGGAAGTTGATAAGTTCTCTGCCAAAGCTTGTTGTTGTTTATGGTGTCAGGCTATCGAATCTGGAGAATCTTTCTCAAATGTGTTGATGAATGTCTGCACTTTGTTGGTGGTCATCACAGTTGTTGTTGTCTCTGATACATACAAGAACACAGATTTTACATTGGTGTTACATAGCCTGACCTTGGTTTGCAGTGACAGTTCTTTTGAGTTCCAGATGTTGTTTAGCTGTATAAATGCTGCTCTTGCTTTGTCGATTCTTATTCTTACATCAGCATCTGTGCCACCCTGCTTGTCAATGATGCTCCCAAGGTAGTTGAAGGATGTTATTTCTTCCAATCCGCTACCTTCTAGTGTGACTTGGTCATTGCTGGTTGTGCCAGTCTTTAGGATTTAGGAAAAATGGAACCTGATGGCGGGCCCCTCTTTGGACGGCCCTGTTCTTGGGTCTTTAAAGGCAGAATGAGTAGGAATTTCCTAAAAAAGACGATGTATGGACTCATACATAAATAGTCTCTTTCAATAATCTCTTCTGACCCACTAGAAGCGTGTGGCGGTGTCTGTATCTGCAGAGACTCTGCAGCCCTCCGCCTGTATTTTCTTATTTTGATGTGTTCGAGATGTTTCTTGGCGTCGACCTCTATGAAAACAGAGAGACCAGGTGCCAGATCGTAAGCATGCACCCAAGAGGCAGCCCTGTCCCCTAAAAATGTTGTTCCCACACAACTAAACTGCATTCTCAATTACAGTTGGAAGGAAATGTATTTCGTCACGGATTACATATCACAAATAGTCCGTGGACGGCTTCAGGGAGTAATGTAGTACAATAGGCGACGCGCAGAGCATGTGACGAAGTATATCGACCGACCGTTTCTGATAGTTAAGTGGAATAATAACGTTAGTGGTCTAACAATGAGTATAACAAGCGAGAAAGTAGTTTTATGCGTTTTGTTTTCTTCAATTAAAAATGTTAATCCTGTGTTTAAAACTAACCCTGGTCAGGGGGCGTACGCTTCTGGCCAGGGAGGGGGGTTAACTTTGAATGTTAAGTTCACAAACCGCATGCAACAAATCCTAGTCATTCTACCTTTCAGTGCTTTGTAGAGCCCCTCGTGTGCTGAACTTGACTCTAAGCGGGCAAAAACTAATTAATCTTTGTCTAGTGTATGTGCATCAGTTTACAAAGAATAGCAGATTTCAATCTAGTGTTTTGAATAGTAGTGGAACGGCAGCACTTTGGTTTATTTTGGTCTTTAAATACTAAAACCCTCAATTTTTAAAAAGAGAAAAATAAATGTTTGCTCTGAGAAGAACAGAACATGCCGGGCAGTTTAAATTAGAATCACTTTCGGATTATTTGAACAGCACTCAGACAGACTACATATTTGATAAATGCCTTCCCCCTCAGTTTTCATAATAAAATGGATTTAGTTCTAAGAGAAGTATTTTGAATTGATTCGGGCACTCTTTTTTAATAGTCACATTCATTGTGGACAAAGTTTTTCAAAGCCTTCTTGATGTGAAATGGGGCTTTAATTAAACAAAAGGCAAAGACACTATAGACTTAAGCTGCTGTATCTCTTCAGTGGTCACAGTCCTCTTGGGTTATTATCACAAACAAGCCAGTTGGAGGAGCTCAGTGGACTGCTTTAATGCATGCAACACATCCGAAGTGCTCAGGTGTGTTAGCTGGCCACATCTGAAATGGAATAAACTAATCTTAAAACCAAATTTCTTATACGAAATGCACAGGAGCTCCTTGGAAAAATAAACCCAAGAGACGACACACAGGAATCTCTCCATCCATCCAATCAAGGATAACTTTGTTGAATTTAAGTGAACACCGCTGATCCGCATATAACCCAACAGCTTCCAGTCCAATTAAGAAACACATTAATTACTCATCGCCATATCATTTACCCCGTCACCCTCCTAGTCCGTGTCTGGGAGAACGTCTTGTCACAAACAATTAAGCCAATAAAGATGGAAGTTGATTAAATTAAGGGCAGTGACGCGTCGTTTGTGGCAAAGTCATTACAATCACGCAGCCTGGAGGGTGGACGTTATTGATGGCTGTCTTTTTTTTGGGGTGAGTCAACCACAGTGACTCACAGGAAACGATGACTTACATCTTGGAGAGAGCGATCTTGATTTAGCTTCGAGGGGATGAGGTCGGGCGGCAGATTTTTATGCTGCAGCTCACTCCAGTTCACACTGTGAACCATCTGTCTGTCCTGACCTCGTGCCCTTGTGGCATATACGTTCTTTGCATATTTTAGTGTCGAGATTTCATCAACATGTCATTGACAATTTATTCTTAATATAGTCTTAAGTGTAGAAAATCAGCTATCTTTTTAGTGCATTGCAATTTTGTTCAACGAGTAAATCACCTCTGTATCAAAGAGCAGAAATGTGAAACTTAAAAGCAAGCTGCCTCTTTGGCCGACTTTGTGATGCAATAACTCGTGTTACATCAGGTGTCAATGGCAAAACCCAGTGAGAAAAAAATCCTTCTTTGATAATACTGATTTCTAGTGTACTTTTTATAAAAATAAACCAGAACCATTCATTTATCTCTTTCTGTCGTAATTTAATAGCAAAATGTGTCTTTTTCAACAATATAAACACAATTTAAATCATTCTCTTAATGGTATGATCTTATTGATTACATTTACTAAAATAATACCTACAATTACATAAAAACTTGACGTCACCCATCCATCCCCGGACCGGCTGGAGCCGATCCCAGCTGACATTGGGCGAAGGCGGGGTACACCCTGGACTGGTCTCTAGACGATCACAGGGCTGACACAAAGAGACAGACAACCATTCATGCTCACATTAACACCTACGGGACATCAGAGTCAACAATTAACCTAACCTGCATGTCTTTGGACTGTGGGAGGAAACCTGAGCACCCGGAGTAAACCCACGCAAACAAGGGAAGAACATGCAAATAATTGTATTCTCGAAAATATTTTAAAATTGATTAGTTGTTTTTTTTTCTTTGTGTTTGGTTGTTTTTTAATCTTCGAGGAGAAGGACATCAAATCAAACACATATACAAAATGTCAAGGATAACACAAAGATTCATTGATTGCAAAAATACAGGAATCAGGGTTACCAGACAACAACGCACTACAAACAAAGCAACACAATTAATACCTATCGTCATCATCAATCAAACAGCCAATACATTAAATAAAATTTAAAATTACATCAACATTTAAACCAGGATGGTGAACTTCTAAATGTCCCATAATGCATAAATATGGTGGACCTGTGAGCCATCTTTACTTCTTATTTTTTCCATATTGTATGTTGCATCCCTTCTGATATAATAAATGTGACATGGAAATATATTTTGGTGCATAAAGTTGAAAAAAAAAAATCACTAAATTTCCTTAAACTCCAGCTAATAAACACAGGCTGGGCCATTTTCATAAAATCAGTGATACAAGCATATTCAACCCACATATCAGCTGTATGCACATATTCTTAATTGGAGGCGAGAAGGATTAATGAATGAATTACATGCTTTACTGATCCCTGCTGGGCAATTGAGTTTTTGCTCTGGCCCCCCTCCACAGGAAGGTCAGAGCTCAGGGTCAGCTACTGAAAAACACCCCGGGAGCTAATAGAGCTTCTCTCTAAAGGACAGTAAAGCAGACCGGATCCCTTCCAGCGTGTTGGGCTTAACACTGGGTTCTCTCTAAACACAAAACCATCTCGGAGCACTGACAAGATCAGGATCAGGCAGCAATAAAACCTCAAATATTGCCTAGAGGAACTTCTAATTGAAGAGAAACTGAAGCAGACTTTCGCAAAACTAATGCTGGGTACACACTACACGAGAATGAAGCCGATTTGTCAAGTATTTAATACTCTTATCAACATAGGGGTGGGCAAATATGCTGCTTCATGTCATTGTATGTATATATTTATTATTGGAAGTCAATTACCAACACAAAGCAATGGCAAATATTGTCCAGAAACCCTCACCGGTACTGCATTTAGCAGTGTGTTGACTTGACTATGACTTGCCCCAAACTGCATGTGATTATCATAAAGTGGGCAAGTCTGTAAAGGGGAGACTCGTGGGTACCCAGAGAACACATTTACATTCACATATTTTGAGGTCAGAGGTCAAGGGACCCCTTTGAAAATGGCCATGACAGTTTTTCCTCGCCAAAATTTGGCGATTATTATTGTTATTTAACGTCCTTCCTGACAAGCTATTATGACATGGTTGGTACCAATGGATTCCTTAGGTTTTGTAGTTTCATATGATGCCATCTTCACTGAGCCCGCGCCAACCTAAAAATTGCAAGTTGCATTAATGCCTTAAAGAAATTAGTGGCGTTAAAACAAATTTGCGTTAACGCGTTATTATCGCGTTAACTTTGACAGCCCTGGTTAAGAGTGTTTTTTACATCCCCGACCAGCTCAGAAGTCCATCCTGGCGGCACCAATTTCAATTCACAAATATTAAATGTTCAATATTTAAGATCTGATATTATGAGTGGGGAACCCCGAGGACAGCCGACGACGCAGTCACGTGGGAAAGAATGATAGCCAGTTGAGAACCAAGCTGACTGAAGAAGGAAGGACAACAACTGCACTCATGGCGGCCACAGCTAATGCATGAGCTAATGCATGAGCTAATGCATGAGCTAATGCAAATGTGAATCATAAAGTAGTAATGAGATAGACCTCAGAAATGGAGGACCAACTTGTTCATTTGTGGCAACAACATGAGTGTTTATTTAATGTGTCTCCATGACTTCATCCATCCATCCTTTGGGAATTTTCAGTACAAAGTAGTACAAAAACTAACATCGCTAATTCTTCCTGCCCGCCATCCGCCACGTTTGTTTACACTTGAGTCACATTTGATCACGAGAGATGACGCGAGATATCCGTTTTTTTAGTCGGGACTCTTGTTCATGAATGAATCTGTTAGTGTGTGGTGTGCTGTTTTGGCCAAATCATTGCTCACCACAGACCATAGGAACAAAACTGTTAAATTGATGTCATTATGTGTGGGCTCTCTCACATTTTCAATATCAGTTAAGATTTGAAAGATCTTTTAGTGCGGGCCAGCCTTAATAGTGCAGAAATTGTACCGTTACTTCTTTGCAAAGGTACTGACTTTAATGAAAATGAACCTTCCTACAGTAAAAGGCAATTTAAAAACGAGGTTTCCACCTCATTAAGGCAGGAACTGAACTCCAGGAAGTGTCAACTGCCTCCTCGGGGTTTTGGTTACCAGGGTTGTCCACAGGTTGCTCAGCAGCATCATGTTTCTGTGTCTCTGTCTGTGTCACCAGGCTAGGGAGCCCCATCTGCTGCCACACTGGGGGGATAAGAAGAAGGATTTATGGCACACAGCTTCTCCAAACTCCATCCCACTTGGGTCTGACTCAGAAAAGATGGTCTTGACAGTGGCAGCCTGCCGGTGAGAATGCATAATCATGAAACTCACACTGTTTTTGCTCCACACATCCTCCTCCTGATTTTGTAATTCATCCATACAGATAACACACCTTACCATACGTTTCTTTATGTCTCTACTGTGTCATCCATTTAAAAACCACCTCTTTTGCAACATTTTCCATCCTATTCTATAATTACTTGCTTGCTTGCCTCTGTTTATCCCTTTTGGCATGGCCTGTATTATTACTTTTAGTCGTAGTATTAATAACATGGGGGTATTGTGTGACTCTTAAGCCACGTTTCTGATACTGGTAGGTATCCTCTGTGGCCCAGCTTCCTCTCAGGTGTTTTGCTAGTTCAGAAAAATGTGTTCCCACGCTGTACCGTTCCTGGCAAAAACCACACCCCAGGCCACAAAAGAACTTTTTTTTTTCCAAGTTCCAGTTCTCAAAAAGCCAGTGAATTACAGCCAAGCCCTGCAGGCCAACAGGGAGAAACTTTTCAAAATAAAAAGTCCACCGTCCTTGGAGAGCATAGGCTACTCTCCGAAGGGAAGCTTCTTCTGCTCACATACTGCTTTTTGTGCCACAGTGCATCTTTTCTCCAACTAGGGAGCAGATGTGCTGCTATTTTTGCAGAGAGTCTGAGGTTAATAAAACTACAGTATGCACAGTATTCCAGGAATTAGGTTATATTGGACGATTTAGCAGGTTACAATTTATGTCCTATGTTAATGTTTAGTAGCCTGACCCGCCAGATGGTTTGTTACACAGAACAATCTGAGAAGGTGCCATTGGAAACTGTTTGGAAAAGAGCAGACACTTTTAAAAAAAAAAAATGCTTGGCAGGTGATTGTATGAACCATCTGTCAATCAAACTATTGCCGAGCCAGTCGGGAGAAGAGCGAAAACATCTTTTCCATCAACAAAGCCTTCAATGCCGTTCTTTGCTCTTTCAGTGAAGCAATACTCCCCACTCCTAATATAACTGATGCTATTGCAGCTACGATAGCCTCTTCAGGAGCTGCCATTGTTGTTTTGAACGGTCGCATCTCTGTGTCGTCTCACTCAGAGCCACGCCTGTAGCTGCCAGTAGCTTCTCACAGTAGCTTCTCACAGGTCACCATGATCTGGCTTGCCGGACACAAACGCATTACTTGAGGCATGACAAGATGGATTTTCCTGTGATATGTGATCCCGCGGATTCTCCTGTGATCTCGTGACATCGTGAGAATCAGGCTGCCGGGTCAGAGTAAAATCTTTAGTGCCAATAAAGGAAGTCTTGTCCTGGAGGTGAAAGTGGTGAATGAGCATTTACAGTAGCGAGAGTGTGTCTTTTCACAAACCTGCAATCAAATATTTGTTTTTACCGTAATCTTTTATCGTAATCTTACACTAATCAAATGTTGCAGTTACTTTACTTCAACCATAGTTTATTCAACATTTCAAGGTTTAGGCAACAAAACTACTTAGTTAGGTTTAGGAAATGATTGTGGTTTGTGTTAAAATAACTTTGGATATGGCGTAACTCAAGTACGGAAGTTACGTGACAAAAACTACTTAGTTGAACAGCGGTCTCCCTGGCGAAAGTCTGGTATTTTTTGACCCACCCATCCACCCTGACCTCCTCCCTATGCGGCGTTTGTTGCTCTTCCTATACTCCCTGGTTCACGACTGTGTATTACATACAAATTGATTTTGTTGGATATATACGAATTACAGTACATTACTTTTCTGTAGGTATAGCTACGAACGGTGTATGAGAACAGCCTGGTTTATGTGCCGTAACAGCTCAGTTCAGTAACCACATACACATTGGCAAGGAACATTTGGTACTGTTGATCTCTTCGTTTCGTTTCATATGTTGACTGTAACCATAATCTGGTTTTGTAAATGCAAAGTAGCTGCATATAAAGTTGAGACATGGAGATGAGACATTCCTGGAAGTGAAGTCCTCTCTCAGGGTGTTGTGGCTCATATTTGCAGCAAAGAAACTCAGTCTGTTCTGGACAGAAGTGACATGTGGTGCTGTGGGAGGAGGGTTAAGGCTTCTGAAGCTGCTATTTCTTAGTGCTACCAGTTCCCTTAAGATTTTGGGGATATTTCTTGCCTTTATTTGATGTAGACAGGGAAGCCTGGAAGAGAGAGTGACGGGTATAACATGTAATAAATGCCCAAGGCCAGACTCAGACTAACGTCCACCTGGACACAGGAGCTGAGATATCGGCTTTTCTTATAGCAGAACAAAACATTGATAGAATTGTCTTTCACATAGACTTAGTCAACACCCCATGGGGCTCAGTTTGGCCATCTCTAAAGTCACTGTATAGCCACGTGTTTTTGACTAGTTATTTGGATATCTTCTTTCAGCCTACCACAGTATACAATGTATTCTCATGTACAGGTAGTTGCAGAAGTTTGGGCAGCCACTTGTTTGGTTAAAAGTGACGAGTAAGACGTTATCCAAGCAGTGAGGGGAAGTGAAAACTTTTCTTATGTCCTTGATGAAACTTTGAGGTAAAATTGACTTTTCTAACAGCTCTCAGTAGCTCCGAAGTGCATCCACAACACTTAACAGGCTAAAAATGCTCCGTCTATCTATATAAACTGTGAAAAATAAATGTTTTTTTCTTTTTCAGGAGACTGAAATGCCTCTAAAATGCTTTCACAACTGCTGGTAATTGCACTAAAATTGTTGTAATGGTGGAATACCAATACACATACAAATAAGAGACTATTGAAAGCTTAGACAAAATGGATAGAAGTGTCCTGAAATAGGTTTTTTACTCCAAGAGAATCGTCATCACTGTTGTCCACAAGGTTCGTCCTTGGAGGATTAGACCAAAATCACTCAGATATTCAGGTTTTATGTTTTTTTTAGTCAGCATACTGTGACATTGAGGAAAAGAAACCAACAAAGGGACAGTGTTTAAGTGTATATGAATGCAGTTGAGTGCGATGTTTGGCTGTGTTTTTAATGGGTGTTGAAGTGGGACTGGAAGAATCTCTAATGGCGCTCTTTGGACTGGCATTTAAAGGTGAATAGTCCGCCTGTCATGGTGGAGAAAGTAGCACCATGAAAAGTGCACTGCGTTTTTTTTTTTCAAGGATAATGAATGGAAATAGTGTTTGTCATTGAGAAAAATGGCAACACTGATATGTAATTGATGAGGTTTGCAAACTACTGCTAATATGTTACCTTTCAGCTACTGTTGTGGGTCATTGTGTGATTTTTATGTGTTTGAATCATAGACTGTATATAACAAGTGGATGTAGTCACCGTGATGTCACCCATTGGTTTGTGGACTGCCGTTTTGAAGCCTCAAGTTCGGCATTTTGCCCGTTGCCATCTTGTTTTTTTGCAACCAGAAGTGACATGAGAGGGTGGAGCGAAGTACAACCTAACGCTGAAATTTTAGGCGACTTTCTTTCCTGAACTGAAAACAATCTGTGAAAGGGTTTAAGACAAAAACACAGACAATTCCCAGACCGGACAACGCCGTGGTAGTGACCTGTCAATCACAAGGTAGCCCCGCCCTAAAGCATCCCCTGCTTTATGGTCTATTTGACTCTAAATGGGACCATAATTTACTAAATGAACATCATGCTGTATTGAAGAAGACTTGAAACTAGAGATTGAGACCATAAACTCATGTTTACAATGTTTACTGAGGTAATAAATCAAGTGAGAAGTAGGCTCATTTTCTCATAGATGTCTATACAATCAGACTTCTTTTTGCAACCAGAGGAGTCGCCCCCTGCTGGCTGTTAAAAAGACTGCAGGTTTAAGGCAATTCTGCGTTGGCTTCACTTTTCAGAACGGGAGGTAGCCACCTGGTTTGAACTTTTTGTTGTGAAAGCCTTGTTAGATACTCTTACCACAAGATCCATTTATTTGTCCTGGAGCTTTCTATTGCATCGCACGATCTTCTTCTGCAGATGGAGTTTGCCTAGTTGTCATGGCATCGAAGATATTCTAATTTTAAAAACCAAAAACCAAAAGTTGAGTTTATTCTTGACCTTATTGCCTAACTTTTGACGAATCTAAATGGACCTTGTGGTGGACTCTTGTCAACTACCCTTTCCTCGATCAAGAATAAAAATTCAGTCTAACTAGAAGCCAATGTTGACGAGATGTTCTTAAAGCGCTCAGATAACTGGAAAACTTTCTATGACAACTGGACAACTCGATCGGAGCTCCAGAACACCTATAAAATGGACCTTGTGGTATGATTGTTGACTGATTGATCTCAAGAGGTGGTCAGAACTCTCAATATAATGGACATGGTCATGCACCAGATTACAAAATATATAAATATAGTATTTATCTCGTCTGGTCCTCCAGACCCAGTCGAAATCACTTTAATATGCTTATAACACCTTACTTTCATTCTGGTGCTTGCCACTTAATAAAGTTCCTGAAGCACTTACATAGAAAACTAATTTCAACTAATAACCTTCTTAATCATTAAATTGACTACTCTGCATTGGTCTTTTGATAGTCCACAGCCTTTAACACAGCTTATTCTTTTACTCCCATTCATTTTTGTCAATTATCAATTTCGCGTTAATTGGCCTTTATGTGTCGCATCAAGTTGGTAACCCCATGGGAACCTGACGTCCAGCTAGTTGGTTCCATGTAAAAATGTGATTAAATTTATCCCCCGACGGTCAGGTTTCTTCTGTTCTCTGTGCCGTTAAATTCACAGCATGATGGAGATACACTGAACAACAACTGCCATCCCATATCAAACATAGTTCCTTGCCATTAACTCATCACATCCTCTCCACGGATGCCCACCCCCCTCCTCCTTCCTGAGTCGCCATGCCTGTAATAAAGATTGTGTCACTCTGTGGCTTGATACGCTTGTCTGAGTCTATCAAGGTCCAGGTTCCTTGGGGAGAAATGAAAAAGGATTGCAGAAGCAGATCTATACAAGCCGGGTAAAATGAGATTGAGAGCTCTTTTCCTTTTTGTGTCGAGATGTTTTGAACTGATGTTCCCCCTTTATAACAGCATAATGACATAAGCGCTACAAATTCATAGGCATTTGTAGATAAGTGGAGGGAGTCATTGAGGAGATTTTAGGCCTGATTATTATAAATTAGGATTCTTGAGAAGCGCGTGGGCATATTTTTATAAGGTTCGTTTGAAATCCAATAAATGTATTCAAATTAAAAGCTGTTGAAATTAAAAATAAAGGGGAGGAATTCTTATAACACTTATAAAACCTTGCAATTCTGATAGATCTGCATACAAGTAGATAGTTTTTATGTGCTTGACCTCCTCTTCTCACCACACGCCCACAAAATCCACTCTGAGACAAAGTTTGCCCCGAGGTTACTTGCCTCATTGGCTACAGGCTAATAGCAATGACCTCCGCCACAATGAAAGCATTTAAGTGTCTTGTACTTTCCTAACTCAAATGCTTCAGTCTTCAACCTTGACACTAGCTTGCTTTGAATGAGCATAATACAGTCAGCATACGCCTAAACTTTGTTGAACTTTATCTACTTTCTCTCCACATTTTCCATCCTCCGAAGTGGAGAGAATGACAGCGATAACAGAGATTTTAAACTGCACCAGGTTGTTCACAATGACAAAAAAATCTGTCAAAAAAAGGCTTGTATTTGTCTCGCAAAGGATGACAGATCAGTAAAAAATACCCTGTGGCTGTGTTGCATTATGGTCTACTGAGGCAGCTGTCGGTATAAATGGGTGCTTCTGAGATAGATTTCTCCCCTCATGAATATTGGTGCAAAGAAAGATGCCCCTGCTCTTTATTCTGATGAGCTGGTGTCAAGGCCTGCCATTTATCTGTGATGTTTCAGATAGCTGAGGGCCTTTTTTTCTGCCTTAAACTTCAGTTACAAGCCTGAAAGGTCTTGATGTGATGTCAATGTTGTCCACAGCTAACAGAAAGTAAGAGAAACGCACCACCAATCAACTCAGTTATATGCTCAACTGGTCCTCTAAAAACAACAGGGGTGTGGACTTGAGTCACATAACTTGGTGTCAAGTCATGAATTTGATGAGTTCATACTCGCAACTTGAGTTTGACTCTAACATTAATAACTCAGAACCATTTGATATAAATCTTTAACATAAGTGTCTGAAATGATGGTAATTGTGTCACAGGAATAACATAATGTACTGCACCAGACACACCACATCATTTTGCTTTTAAATGTTGAAATGTTTTTAATTTGAATTGAAAGTTAAAAAGCATCCATTATCCATATAAACTTAGTAAATTAGGAAGGCATAAATGGAATATAATATTAATAAGTATGTTTTCTTTCGTGTATAATCTCTCTATAATAAGAACTGCTGTATTTTTGTTACTTAGAATGAGTCCGCCATGTTGCACCACCATGTTTCTATAGTAGTTCTCCAGTACGGACAAATCAAACTTTTCTTGCTTGGGCCGGAGTTGATAATCTTGCTCCCTCCCGTCGCTGCCGTTCTCTCTCTCTCTCTCTTGCTTCACCACTCACTTCCCATGTGCATGCTCCAAATGACTCCCGTGTGCCAACCCAGTTGATCGTTCGTTAGGTCCAAACAACATAACAATGGCAAGTAAACGTAACTTGTTCTTTCCAAGTGTTAGCACTATGTTAAAGGTGCTGAATTAGAAATTCCGAACATTTATAGCAGCAAACAACTATTTTCTATGAAAAGATATTGAGGAGTAATGTCTACCTGAGCAGAGAATGAAGTCACTCTACCTCTGTGTGTGTTGTAATCTGAGCTTCTCTGTTCTTTGTTGACATAGCCGGGCTGGCCGTGTGTGCTTTTAGTGTCCCAGTGTGTGCCCCACTGGCTGGTTAATGGCCACCACTCTGCACCGTTCTCATACGCCGGTTACAGCTGATAACGCCGTCCCGACCCACTGTGTCATCGCGAAAGTGTAGCACCCACCCTCCATTTCCCAGCCAGCACCTTCTTGAGAGCAATATGGAGGCAATCCCTCAATCATAGATATGCTCTGAGTTTCAAATTTAGCACCTTTAACTGAGTAGTTTTGTTTATAAAATTTAAGAAACTGATTGCCTTAGAAAAATGAAGTTAGCACCACAAATAATTGGTCAGCAAGATTCCTTTTTATTTTATTAAATGAAATGTGATTCACAATACCAAAAGACAAGACAATTTAGGCTTGTGTTTGTATGGAAACAAACAAAATTATTCAATGACAACAAACCTACTCTGACACCTTTTAAAATAAATCCAACCATAAACAGATCCATGGCATTATCATTGACACCAATATTCAGTCACACTAAACTTCCCCAGCTAATTCAGATTATTCAGGATGCGTTTAAAAGAAAAAAAACAAACTCTCTCTCTCAAATTGCTACATAAGGCTATCTGTTCCATTTTTTAGGCATTCACAGAAATGTTACCAAAGATTAAACCGTACTGTGAAAGAACTAAAGAATGAATGGTTTGACATGATCATAAAGATCATCTTTCTAATACAAAGCGGTCCATTAGATGGACATGGGGGATGTAACGGTCAGCAGTTGGACAAGAGAATATCATACAGCAGGTGATGTTACACTGTCTAATGCAATGGATGTTCACCTGGACACAGACCTGCAGAAACACCCTCAGGCAGCTGTCGGGAGTGAGAGAATTGTCATAGCAACTACTGAAAATAGCCAAGAAAACAGTTTTTATTTCTAACCTTTTAGTCCATGAACAGAATAGCAATTTAGCAATTCATTTATTTATTACTTTTATTCACTATTAAACTGCATATTTATTCAAATAATTCTTAATTCCTTGTTGTTATCTAAGAGAAAATGAGGTATTTCTTAATAATACCTATTTCTCTGTTTGCACAAGAGGCCCTGTGACCTTGTCCTTCCTCTGAGACACCGTCAACATGTCTTCTCATGTACTGCATGAGGCGGCTGTTGCATGTGGGATCCTACTTGTTTGATGTGTAGAAGTTTTTTCTCTTATTGCATCACGGGGTCAGCTACACCATGAGACACCTGAGCTATTTCAGATTCGGTGTTATTGTATACACGGTGGAAACTAAAGGGAGCTTCTCCCAGTGCTGCTGGAATTCATCACAAAGCCCTTTTGAGCCTGCTAAATATGGTGTTTCTTTGACACTATAACAGTAACAATAACAACGCACATCAGGGATTTTGCAGCATCATACTATAGAAGGTATTGTACCTACATGGACTGTCAACATTATGACAGTAAAAATATTCTTTTCCCTCACAGTAGTTTTTTCACGAGAGGCTTGCTGTTGCTTCGTTAGTACACAAAGCAGCGGGGGAGATAGACAGTCATCCATTCGTAACCGCTTATCCGTAACCGGGGGGGGGGCTCATCCCAGCTGACATTGGGCGAAGGCAGGGTACACCCTGGACAGGTGACAATTTAGAGTCAAGAATTAACCTAACCTGCATGTCTTTGGACTGTAGGGGGAAACCTGAGCACCTGGAGTAAATCCACGCTAACACAGGGAGAACATACAAACTCCACACAGAAGGGAACTTGCGACCCTCTTGCTGTGAGGCGACATCAATGCACCACGGTGTAGCCCGGGAGGTAGACAGCCCTTTTAAAAAAGACCTAAGACAGCTGGGGAAGGGCGTTTTGGAGAAAAATTGCAAATCCATCTCTTCACTCTTTTCATTATCTAACATCATGATGAGGTGAGAGCACCCATGGGAAGTGGCAGCAGATATAGCTGCGGGTATCAATAATTCATGCGTTCATATAGTGGACAAATACGTGCTCACGATTGTCAGGCAGTTAGATAAAATGTAACTGAAATGGAGGGGGAAAAGAGCCAGAAGCAATCTGCAATGGCCCGGTGATGGTTATTCATTTGTGGTTAATTGTGCTAATTCTGGAAGAGGCTAAGATATGCCTCTGCAGACCGATGAAATTAATGTGTGGAGGAAGAAGGCCTCTGTTGTTTAAGAAATTAATTACAAACGTTTAATGAAAAGGAAATATTCCCATTTGCATTTTCATGGCTTGAATATCCAATGACTCTCACGTTGATGTAGATTGACAGGGCTTTTTTTCCTTACGCGCTAATGGGAATTGCCTTTTAACTGACATATTTAATCGTACCATTGATTTTGGACGCCGCTTTTGAGTAGCACTTATCCATAATTTCCATCATTTCGCCTCCCATATTCTCACCCCGAACATCGCCGCCATTCTTGTGCCATTGTTCAGTAACGCTCCGTCCTGCAGCGACTGGACTTCTGTTTGAACCCAGAGGGCATTTCCAAGCATCCAGGACGTTCCAATGATGCCACAAATTTATGAAGATGTTGTTTTGAGAGCTGTTTTGACCCCAACATGATGGCAAAAACGCCCTGAGGATACCTTGTAATGGATTGCACGATTCGTCCGCGGAACAACGCAACATCAGTCAATACCCGAGAGGGGAACAAGATGGGGGTGTAAGGACTCTCATTTTGATTAGGAGTGCCTCATTCCCTCTCTTGTTTTGTTCAAGGCCTGAGGTCTGAGTTTTAAAAGCACGGGACCTTCAATGATCTTCAACAGTTTGTTTTTAACAAGCAATGACAAACAACATCATCTCCTTTCCCCTTCCTCTGCTCTCCGGGCTTTTATCTTTGTTCAGCCTTTGAACCAGGCCTTGAGGCAGCCGCATTGAAATAGACATCGCCCTGAGGACGCCTAACTCCAGATAGAATACCCTCTAATTCTGGTATCTCCCTCTTACAAAACAGCTGAGTGGCCATAGGGAGGGGAAATACTGATATTACATCTCTCCCTATTAATCACTTTCCAGTTTTGAAATCTAGACTTTGTGGCAAGGTTTCCATTTTTAGTTTCAGACGAAAAAATGTGCCCATCAGTGGGGGAAAATACATTTGCTCGAGAACTGTACTTAAGTACAATTATGAGGACTATTTTCACTTTATGCTACTTTATACTTCTACACTACATTTCAAAGGGCAATATTGTACTTCTCAAGCTGCTAGGAGGCCCATATCTTTCCAGCATTTTCAGATTTAGATTTCACATAAAAAAACACATGATAAGCTTCTAAAATATCAACAGACCCGCCTGTCCACAAGAAGATAGTGCGTCTGTGTCATGTTTTGCCTCGCCGAGGAATATTACAGGCGTATATGAAGGTGCCAGCAGAGGGAAACAAAACCACGTCATGGTTGGGCTAAAATAAGAAAATAAACTAATTAAAATAAGTACGGAAACTAAGTTCTATGGATGGGTCATGATTTTCGATTTTTCGAATAGTGGTTAAATTATAAATCGCAATTGCAATATCGGTCAAAATAATTTCAATTATATATTTTTTCTAAATCGTGCAGCCCTAATTAATACGTCTTTTCGTGTCGCAGAACTTTTTTTTTTCTCTAACCTCTGGACAGTCTACCTAACTTTATATAGTAGTTAAAACCAGCTACAGCAGTAAAATCCTTCTTTTGGGGGGGGAGCTCAACCTGTTTTTCATCATTATTTTAAAGGACGAAATCAGTTAAGATGTTTTTGGTCTCACCTCTGTGAGATCAAACTTCCCCTCTGTGCTCTTTTGTCTTTTTAAGTGATTTATCCAGTGAACCAGCAGCGATCAGCAGAAGATGAGTGCTGCTGGTCTTTATCAAGAGTCATGTGGTGAGGCAGAAAGAGGGACTCCAAAACTGAAGTATTTGCATTGAAACGATGAATGAAGCAATGTTAATTGGTTCTATCTCCATTGCGCTGTTTCATCAAAGAAGAGAGTAACTTTTAAATGAACATGAATCACTCTAAAAGTTCACCACATTCACCTCCTGAGCTTAAGTAGTTTGTCCGTTAAAGACAAATCACCAAAGAGTTTATGTACTCTGATGGAGGCAGAGCCAAACAAACCTCAATGCCCTGACTAACATAAATCAAACGCTCTGCACAAAGGGGCACGGAGACAGTTAGTTCATTAGCTGGAAGTTGCCAATGACACGGTACTTGCCAGCATCCTCACCTGTGTTGGTTTATTCCTCTCTGATTCATCAAGGCTAAATATTTAAAGGAGCACTTCCACACATTCGAAACTAGGTTTATTTCCTTTCTTTCGAGGAGTTAAGTGAGAAAATGTATGTCAAAATGTAGAGCTGCAACAATTAAATCGATAAGTTGTCAACTATGAAATTAATCTCCAAGTATTTTGAGTAATTTTTTAAGAAAAAAAAGTCTAAATTCTCTGATTCCAGCTTCTTAAATGTGAATATTTTCTGCTTTCTTTACTCCTCTATGAAAGTAAACTGAATATCTTTGAGTTGTGGACAAAACAAGACATTTGAGGACGTCATCTTGGACTTTAGGAAATACTGATCCACATTATTTACAATTTCCTGCACTTTACTAATTGATTAATTGAGAAATTAATCGACAGAGTAATTGACGATGAAAATAATCGTTAGTTCCAGCCCCTAAAATAAAAATGAAAAATCCCAGCCTAGAAATAGTGCAACATATCAATGGTTCCTGACCTTTTTCCTTAATGGACCCCTTTTCCTATCATCGAGTAAACTGACGACCCCTCCTCAGGTGACATATTTTATAGATATTTCATATTATATTCAATTAACAGTAAAGAACAACTGATAAACTTTTACAACGCAATAACTGCAGGAGGCTTTTTGTAAAACAAGCGATTCGGATGAAATTTGAGTAGATTATTTCCGGTGAATATGGCATCAGAGATGACTTTTCCTGTTGTTTTTATGAACTTTTAATACAATTCTCTGTAAAATGTTTTACATACTCAATAGTCTTCTTTTTTGACAAATTCAATGTTTTCTTCTCGTTGACACCTGGCCATTATTCTATCAGCTCTTTGGTTGTTTTAACTGTGTACTTTTCTAACGCAGGACGAGGCTGTTTAGTAGCATATAGCAATTTAGCTTGTGTTTAGGGCTTCACAGTGCCCCTTATCCTGTGAGTTTTTATCTTAAATAATAATCCAAACTTAACATAACAATTTCATTTAGTTTTCCACACAGAAATGAGTGAAATGCTGAGATATAGGCAAACTGTATGTGTGTGTGTGTGTGTGTGTGTGTGTATATATATATATATATATATATATATAGGCATATATATAGACATATATGTCTATATATCTATATATCTATATATAGATATATATATATACATATATATATATATATATACATATGCAGAGAGACACATATAGGTATATATATATACATATATATATATATATATATACGTATGTATGTATGTGTATATATATA
>CAKAOI010036708.1:68714-91646 GCA_916701655.1 Sebastiscus albofasciatus | reverse complement strand
TATATATATATATATATATATCAGTTTAAGTGTATGCTATATTTAGAATATTTCCATCAGTTTACTTTGCCGTGAGACAGCTATACAGTCTATCAGTGTGTTCCAATCCGCGTACTTCTGTACTTACACTTACTACTTTGAGTGCATAAGTGCGTTCACACTGGTAAGTACGGAAAAATGCAGTGCACTCAAAGTACCCGGATGTTGTACTCAAAACGGTCAGATCGTTGAGTGTGGAGCGCTGGACACTTTCCACACTCAACTGTCGCCATCTTGGCTACGTAGAGGAAGGGGCGGAGCCGCGACCATTATTCAAACATACGTAGATAACAGAATAAAACAATACAATGCGTAAACATACCTGTGCATTTTCAGCCAACAGGAGGACACATCGTAGGCGTAGGACGACGTTGGAAACGTAATTTCCACTCTGCTTTCATTTATTTTCAGAAGATATTTTGGCGGGTAGCGAGCCGCGGTCAAATGTTGCGATCGTCATTTCCGGTCAGTGCGCCGCAGAGTATTCGATTTGAGACGACCCTACCCCGCTGAAAGTGCACTACATTGAAGTATACTTCTGGAAGTACTTGGATTGGAACACACTCTATGTTTCCATCGCGGAACTATGCTATGCTATGCTCTCGCCAAAGCAACCAAACTCCATTTTAAAAACAGTAATTTTACCTTGCTGCCTTGACCGGTTAGTTAAAAAAAATAGGTAAACAAGGTAAACAAGGTAAAATTACAGCTTTTTTTTAATGGAGTCTGGTGGCTTTGGCGAAAGCATAGATGGGTACAACAGCTTCAGTTCCCTGTAGGAAAGGGCCGTCAAACACAGAGCTTTCCACCAGGAGACCGGTGTTTTGTTTTGTAAGCTATGTTAGTGACTTGCTTTTTAGTAAAGTTTGTGACGTGTTTTCCATACTTATGTTACATTCTTTCCGTATGTACTGTACTTTTCTTTAGGCCAACCATGACATTGCCTAAACCTAAGTGAGTGGTTTTGTTGCCCCCTGCTGGTACTGCACCTTCATACACTCGTGTAATATTCACGCCTCAGCAAGACAAAATGTGACACTGACACGCTATCCTCTGGTGGACAGACGGGTTTTTTGGCGTGATATCGGGTTGCATATTCAGTTGCTTTGGGAACTATTTGTTCCGTTCAGTTTTATTTGATGGTCAAATCAATCATAATCAAGCTTCTTTCACCACTAACTGAAAAGCCCATTGAGCTTTTTAAAGCACTAAAGCATCAATTTCATAAGCAACACAGAATATATTTTTTTTTCATTCAACAATCATCTTTCCTTTTCTGTGATTTCTCGTCCATTGTCTGCTCAATTGATCAACCAATGATTGTTTATTTGTGCTGTCCATTTCCCACAGTACGACTCTCCTCTGCCTGCATCCAACACTAACTGGGAGGCTGTCACTATGCCTATGTCGGTGAGTCACGCACACACATACACACTTTATGAATTGTTAAAATCCTAGAATTAAAATTAAACAGGCATGCTTGACCTCACTTTATAATAAGATATATTTTTGTCAGAAAAAGAGCTCACACATTAGCCATTGGATGGAAGAAATAAACATGTATTTAATAGTTTGGCACAACATAAAAAGAAATGCACAGCTAGGAAAATGTCATCACCATCATCTGGATTATACAATTCTTTTCAAACTAATAACTTCAAACTATGTTTTGATAACTTTCTTGCAGAAACTGTTTACAGCACAGATAATGTGATATGTCAACAAATACAGCCTACCTGCCTTCCAACCCTGTCATCCCACATGAAAGTGTATTTTTAAGCCCAATGGGGAACAGCAGCCACACTAATAAATATAACATACGGTCCATTTGCATAGGCTAACACACACCCACACACAGAATACATGCATGCATGTATGCACTGTATGTATTATGCATGAAGCCTGAGATGTAAAGTGACATGCTTCCACAGACTAATGTTTTTATAAAGAACATCAGTGTAAATTTTGTGTGTCCGTGTGTACGAGCGATGAGATTCAGTGACATATGTGACCGTAATAATTAGTGTGCATTGGGCTGCTTAGCGGTTTTTCTGCATGGATTGATAATGCTTATGTGTGGGTGTAGGTTTTCGGTGTCTATCTATGGATATGTCGCTTCCAGTGCAGATGGGATGTACATGTGTGGCTTGTTGGCCTCTTCCACTTTATATTCAAACGGCGCTCTGAAACACAATCTGCTCCGTGGACGATTTGTGGTCGTTTTACATTAAGTTCATGTTGGCAACTGTTTCACATTACTGAACAAATACATAGTCTGATACATTCATTATAATGATGATGATGATATCTTTTTAGCTCTCAGCCTCTCATTGGTTTCTAAATCCTTACTTCTACTTACTACTTTATACAATTTATATTTAAAGTATGTACAAATTCAATATGTAGTTCTTTGAAAAGTAATTTAATGGAGCTTTTGACATTTGTCATTTTTATATGAGAGTCACATTTTTATAGCATACTGTGATACTAAAACCATCAGTTATAAGTTATACTGAAAGTCCCTGTATTGAAGCTCTTACAATAAACGTTAACAAATGTTAAGTCTCAGAGGTGTACTTCAGTCCTGCTGTTAGCTTATTAATGAATCCAGGGTTTTTCCATCCAAGTCTCCTGGCATCTCGTCATCAACTACTCTTGTGTCCTTTGACTTCTATGGAAGTCAGTGCTGATTATGGCAGCTAAAGTCACAGGCGTAATAGTCCTACATGCTGTAAGAATTTGATTGCAATTGCCTCCTATCCAGATAAATAGCCTGCAGCAGGGAGCAGGAGCCATCTAGGAATCATCTAGTCTGTGCAATATGAGAGAGATAGGAGGGCAAAAAACTAACAACACATTAAGGGAAAGCACATTCAGAAGTATAACGTGTCATATTATATTATGTATATTATATTATATATTATATACACATTTAAATGATAAGGAAATCTCTGTTGAACACTCTTACTTATCTTTATTTTATTTTATTAATCTGTATCTCAGACTATATATTGACATTTACACAAATGGTGAATGACTGTTTGATATAAAGTTGTATTCAAATGTATCGTTGCAAAATGAAAGGCACTAACAAAATGATTACCGATTTAGGAGGACTTATTATGTTGTTGAATTTGCACAATAATGATAACAGGTTTGGATAAGAAATCTTATTTTTTAGGCAAAGTAAAGCTCAGTCAAGTATGTAAAATGATTTCTAGCATTTTTTAAGTTTGAGTCAAGCTTAACCTCACACCCAGGTTTGCTTAAGGACTGCAATCACTGCATACATATGTGGCGAAACGCTGTATACAGTATTTCTATCACGGTGTGCTATACTTCAGGCTAAATGTCAGACTAATCTCATATTTATGTGTTGTATGTATGAGTGCATGGAGAGTATTTATAATCACAGCAAATGCACCATTTTAGTGTTTTGTAATTGAAATGCATTATACATTTTGAGGGAAAGAGCTTCACTGTGGAGGAAGACTGGTGAACATCAGGTCAAGACGTTTCCTTGAGAATTTTTCCATTTCACTAAAAGCTCTGTCAGTATGACCAAAAGTGACTGTGGCAGCGTGGAGGTTATCGGTTAGCTCTAAATCTCCCCATGAATCCTTGGATACCCTTTCAATGCTTGCAAATAAATGTTTTCTCAGTACCCCTCCTATCTCTGTGTATATTGTAGATATTGCTTCCAAATTTTATAAACAAATTATTCAGGATAGCCACCTGATTCCCTACCAGACACTGCAAAACATCACTGTGACTGACTCTCCAGTAACCCTTTAAATGGGGTTGTATTATAGTTCTATGCAGCATAATAATTGGTGGAAGAAATAATAATGTGAGCCACACATTTCCAAGAAGGTTTTGGTTTTTCCTGTCATCTCCTTAATGTCCTGTAGGTAACAATGTTATAAATTAACGACTGCTAAAGTTAGAATCGACTCAAATGAATAATAGAATTCCTAATTTTGTCTTCACTGTTTGCTCTTTGCAGGACGGTGGCGGACGGCAGATGCCAGCAGCGGTCACACAGGTTCCTTTCTCACTGGAGGATTTGGACCGGACCATAGCGGCCTTTGACACTGTAGAACAGCTTTTCAGATCGCTGAGCCCGGACACCTGGAGACAGGACCTGGACAGCATCTACACTCAAACACACATACACTATAGATCCAGGGCCTATCATCTGGCAAGCAGGCATAATAAAGGTAAGATATACGTTAGGTCTCCAAGTTTTACAAGCCATACATGAAACATTCATTTTGCAGAACACTAAACCCAAACATAAATTATATGTCCCTGCATGACTGTGCTTTAAGTATGACGATCATCACTTTCATTTGGCTCTAATATGACTGCTGCAAGTGGAATGTGCTGACAAGACAAGACAATTTTACAATACAGAACTGAAACGTTGAGTAGATATGATATAGAGATGGCAACTTGTTGGATGCTATAAAGAACTATAAAGAAAGAAACAGTCAAAAATTAATGAAAGCATCATTAGTATAGTCATAAATGTACAAAGTAGCCCTACAATTTGGTGCCCAACTAGCAAGAATTCCATATAAACTACTATAAAAAGTAGTATTACTACTGTGGGTGGGTAAATGCTGCATAAGAACAATTGTGTGAGTGCTAAAACAATGACCTGCAAGTGTCAAGAAGCTGTGCAGAGCTGCAGAGTTCAATCAGTGGTTCAACAGTACTTGCAACCAGTGGTGGAAGAAGTACTCAGATCTATTACTTCAGTAAAAGTACCAATACCACAGCATAGAAATATTCTGTTACAAGTGAAAGTCTTACATTCAAATCTTAGTTAAGTAAAAGTACAAGTATCAGCATCAAGATATACTTAAAGTACCAAAAGTAAAAGTACTCATTATGCAGAATAATATATTTTATTGTATTATAATTATTGATGCATTAATGCGTTCATCACTTTAATGTTGCAGCTGGTAAAGGTGAAGCTTATTTTAAGGACTTTATATACTGCTGGGTAGTTTAATCTGAAATAATACATCATCATTTAATCTGTAATGTAACAATAAGTAAAGAAAGTACAGTATATCCCTCTGAGATGTAATGGAGTAGAAGTGAAAAGTAGCAGTACATGGAAATACTCAAGTAAAGTTCAAGTACCTCAAAATTATACTTAAGTGCAGTACTTGAGTAAATGCACTTCCACCACTGCTTGCAACCCTTTGTGAATGGGTTTTTCGACTACATGAATATTGAAAATAATGCTAAATGGGTCTTCAAAATTCTAATGAAGATCCCAAAGTTTCCAGAAATATAAAATATTTTATATTTCGCTTGATGTAAGGATCATATCGATCAAGCAGATACTCTGTACGTTTTTGAGCGGTGTTGTTTTGCTGTGTGGATAAAGTTGACATGTATAAAGGGACATTTCAGAAATGTTGTCTATTTCTGAATTTAATGTGTTTAAATACATTAAATACGAGAAGACTTTTATAATGACACCAGCGGACTGGTAGTGACATGTTCAGTTAGTGAAGTCGATGCAGGAAGATGAGAGCGGTGATGTTCTCATCCCGTTTTATTGTGCTGCAGATGGTGATCCTCAACAACTCTGCTGCGTTCACAGTATTTCGCTGCAGACTGGTGCAGTCGCCGTGTAATAGAGGCGGGTGGTGGGGGTAGCGTGCCGCCTCGTGCTGACCAAGAAAGACCCACACAGCAGGAGGCCCATTCTCACATATTGCGCCATACATAAAACTCAGTGGCACAGCATTGCAGTGGACAAAGTCTGCGGCTCGGTAATTTGAGGCTGTAATGACTGCGTTATTATGAAATATAGCACAGGTGAGAGCCAATGAAAACATGCAAATGAAATGTTGCATATCCAGTGGTTGAGTGTAATATATATATATAAAAGTAGGAGAAACATCTGTGTACTTTACTCCCCTGAGCTGAACATAGAAGAGTAAAAGAAATAGGATTAAAAGAGAATTCTGATGAATTCGGGTGTGAAAGTACATTTTTAACTTAAAAGAGATATATATATATAAATGAAAATAGGCTTTCTAGTTTTCTGGAAATATAAAAGCAACCAGCTCCTGCTCATATTATGATGCAATAACACAACGTAGCATGACGAAGTTGTTGCATCATCAAATGAGTAGTCTGCCCTGTAGTGGGTCTAAAAGTGAGTCAGTGGCAGATATAAGGTGAAACAGGACCAGCGCTTCAAGGCAGCTCTTTACTATTAAGTCAGTGCCAACAACCTGGATTCACCGAGGCAATTGATTTTTTTATCCCTAAAATGCACAGAGATAGCCGATGTCTTGACACGCTTATTACACACATATCACACGACCATGGGAGCATGTGCGTGTTCTAAAGTATAGAAGCATTCAAGCTTGCAACAGACCCAAATGCTTTCGACTCTGTCTCTCTCTCTCACCTGTGTCAACGTATCTCTCTCTCTCCTGTACTTTCTACCCGAGGCACTCTCCTGCTCCTTAGTAAACGTTTGGGCTTGACAGCAAATCCATCTCTATTTATCAGTGCATGTGTGTGCTCGGCTCGCATTAGAAGGCTCCATATATGTGGGAGTTTGTGCGTGTTGCAGCACTACAGAAAGGTGCATAGGTGCTGCAGGTCTTTGTACAGCCGGAGCTCTCTCTAATTGGAAATTCAACCAGTGCAGCGGAGCAGAAATATGCCACAGTCAGCAGCTTAGCTTTGTTTTCATTAAGACGCACACACTCAGTACCTTACACCCACCTTTGTTCCTAAGAAGGACGCTGAGTCAAATCCGAAAAATACACGTTTAAATCCAAGTAACTAACACTTAAATAAGTTTACATAAAACATAATAATACAACTCCCCTCCCCCCTCCATCTAAAAATTTAGGGCAGAATATATTCAATCATTTTCACGCACTTGTTGGTGGCTCTGTGAGTGACAGTCATTCTCACACTCTCAGTCTTTCTGTCTTTGTCTGTCTTTTTCTCGTCCACACTCCCTGACAGGGTTCCACGCCACTGCTTTTCTGAGATTACACCTATTCCCCTTAAAGAGACGCAAGCTCGGCCCTGCAAGCACATGCACACACACACACATACAGTACACTCACACATAACATATGCCTTCGTCCTCACTAATGCAGCATAAACACACACCTTGTCCCCACGCACACTGTACCTGCTGCATTTGGTGTTATACGGCAGCATTGAGCCAAAACAGTGGCGGGTAACTCACTGTGCTTTTGTACCAGCTCCTTTTGAGGCGTAAACAAACAGTACAAATGTTAGACACTTGTCATGACTCTTGGCATCCTCACAATACTGTCATCGACTATAAAACCGTCACTTGTTGAAAATCTGCTCTTCAGTAAAATCACGAATACAGAAATGACGGGTTCTCTGTCACCTGTACTTTTCACAACAAAAAGAGATGCAGGAAAAAAGATTTCTATGATTTTGGCTGTGAGCAAATGTATTTTCAGTGTAGTCCTAAATGATGAGATGAATTTGTAATATCTACTCCATGTTACACCATAGATTAGTTAAGGCAGTTGTTATTGGACCTGTGGTTGTTTGTAACATTGCAAGTGTAATTCTTTAATGTCAAATGTGCAAAAAAAATCTTGCATTTTGCAAAAAAACATTAATGAATACTGCATATACAGCAGCAGGATATACATCATTCTGACAGTTTAACCTGAGACAACATTGCTATATCCTGAAGCATATCCTGCATTGCAGTTCTATACATTTCTTGTATTCATATTCCATAAAGCTTATGAAGGTGTTGTTGTTGTTGAGACACGCATGTGATGTTTTTTTCAAAATGGTGCTTTTCATATTCTCCATAGATTATTTTAGTTATAAAAAAAAATATAAATATAAAAATATTAAATCGTTTTAATGATCAGGTTTAAATCAGGTTGTACAGCAGAGTCTCATTATTATTATTATAATAGAGCAGCAAATTATAATTTTTTTATAGTTTCTCGTCATTTCTATGCAAATGAGCAGATTGTTGAGAACCCAAATGTTATGTCACCGCTTCTCCAAAATACACACTAATAAATTCTCTAATTTTGCATAAAAGTGACACAGACACGCTCTTTGAATCAGTCGTCCTCATTTAACCTGTTAATACTCACACAAATGCAGACATAACCCCATTTTCATTTAGCCGACTGTATAGCAGATGTGCACACAGCAACTGTCTCTAAGACAGAATGCAGGGATTTCAGAGGAGCGTGCAAACACAAACACAACACCTCTCACACAGAAACATGCACACACTGTCGCTCTCTGCTTTTCTTTATGCCTATTGTATCTAATATTTGTATGTCATCTTACCATGCAAGTGAAAAGAGGCCTAAAAACACATGCTGTGAACATGAGCAATTTTACCACTTACTGTAGATGCAACCACAAATCAATGTTGTCAATATAAATGGTGCACTTTCCACCTTCATCTCACTCTCTATGTATTACCAAAGCAAATGATTATATCGCCAGCTCTTCTCTCTTCATTGTTGTTCATTGGGTTTCCAAATGCTTTGTATCATGAATGGAAACCCCCACAGCAAAGATTTCTTTTTGTGAACAATTGCTTATTGATTATCAGTGCCATTAGGCTTCCCTTGACCCCGCTGCTTTGGTTTCTCTCTCTCACACACAGTATTGTACGTCAAGCAAATTCGTCATTGTTATACTAATGCGGAGGACATGCTATTTCTATTGTATGAATGATCTTTATTGTTGCATTGTCGCAGCACATCTTAAGAGACAAGCCAATGCAAGCCAATCTCACCAAGTAGTACTGTAGCCGTAGTTCACAGTGAATATTGATTCCAACAAGTCCTTTATTCTCGTATTGGGTCGTGAATGCCCATTGTACTTCAATGAAGTGAAAATCTAGTAATGACCTACGGATATTTAATTAATCTTCACTGCAAATGAACTTGTTTAAAGAATATTTCACTTCTTTCAAGAAAGGATTATCCCATTTCACCCTCTATTTGGCTCAACATGCTTTTTCAAAAAACAAATCAAACAACCAACTCCACCCTGTACCGGCTGTAGAAATGGCCCTCATATCCAAACCCTGCTTCTTTTTTTCTTTCAGTCTCATAATGTCTAAAGAGAACTGAATACGGCGGGCTGCCATTCATTCCTATGAGAGTTGCTCAGTGGCGCATAAAGCCAAAATGGCTCGACTCCCGAGTGATAAGGTACTCTGATCTCCCGGTGATCTTCCGCATCCATTGGGCCCATAGAGTAGGCGCAGTTGTGTTTTCTTCAACCCCGCCTCCCAGGCCTCCGTCTGGGGCTCACATGAATGGAGGAAGGAAAATAACTCTAAATTTGTCTTTTAGCGCATTTTACACCTTTTAGAACCTAATGATTTAAATAAGGGCTATTTAAGTGTTTGTACTGTGAAGTTTATTTACCTAAAAAAAAAATATCTGAACACAGAAGTTGTAGTACCCCCGTTTGGCCACTACGACAATTTGCTTCAAACCCCAGCGCTCTTCCTGGGGGCTTGTCTCCTCACCGCTTGCTCTGTCGTCTTGGAGCAGATCAAGCTGCAGAAGGTGTACAGGGATTGGCCAGGGTCAAGGTAGAGTCATATACTCATTCTGATATCTCCTAAATGGAGAGTGGAGCCATGATATGCAAAAGAAAAACAATTGGTGATGCTGCCACTTTAACCCCAGTGTTTTGGGGACCCAGTGCAGTAAGCAGATGCCAATACTTGGGCAGCCACCCATAGTATGAGTCCTGAATGAATAGTATCCGGCGTGCATAGGCTCAGTCCATCATCACTGCCTAAAGGTCAAGCTCTATCCACTACTTTGTTTAGTGCTTTTTTGGCCTCTTTCTTATGGACAGTCGCATTCCAGGTGAACGCATCAGTGATTTCTTCTTGTCATGATGCTTTTGCTGAGAAGTTGCTCAGTCACCCTCTCCGAAAGTGGTTTCTGCAGGTAGTGAAGCACCAGACCGTGTCCATGTGTCCACGGGAGTGGGCGCCTCCCACGGTCCTCAAGGCTGTCACTTCTTAACCCTAGGTACCATTAAGGGAATGTCCTTGACATTTTACACACTTTTTTATTAGTGCAGTAAATAAATGAAACCAGAGTGAACACATAGCATGAATGAGTTCAGCTTATACCGTCCATTAATGGCTGTTTTATGAGAGCAAAATTCAGTTATACAGTAAAAGCTGTATTCATTAAAGTGCATGTTGATTGATGGATCTTGCCTCACAATCCTCAAATGTAATGTTACATTTTCTTAAAAATGCAAACTAATCCAGTTTACTGTGACATACCTAATGTGGTATGGGCCTGCTTTGGTACTGTGCAATAATGTCACTCTAGCTGTTTTGAGTGAGGTCTTGCCTTCCCCATCCCGAAAGGGCTCCTACGTATAGAGTCTATTTACAGAATGAATAGGCTTCTGAAATACCTATTTTTCATCCATGCTTTAAAAGAACAACTGCAATGTGCTAAACAATGGTGTGTGTTTTCACATAAATGCTGCTTCATTACTGGAATTTATACACAGGTCACAACTGAATAGTAACATCATGTTTCTCCAGTTTTCCCACTTTGGAGACAGAAAGGCATTTTACTATCAAAATGGTTACCGGTAGTTACAGGCAGCTATTATGGGGGAAAGACAAGGTTAGAGCTTGATAGGGCTTCATTCATACTCATAGATCTAGTGTTAAAATGTATAACTTTGACAACTTTTCTTTTTCTACAAGCAGCTGAATCTGCACACAAGTGAAATCAACTCATTCCATTGAGATTTTAGGTTTTAAAACTTCAGTGTTTCTTTTATCCAGAGTAGAGTGACTCAGTTGTGCATTTAAGTGAATCATTGAACCACCGGGTTCAATGGCCTTGAGTGATCGCCACCCTCCGTATGGATAGTGTGGTGATGATTATCCTGCTGATGACCTCAGTGATGAGAGCAGTCAATCTGCAGCTGATTGTTGCTCTTCTTCCTTTTTCTATTCTTCCTCTCATCTCTTTTTTAGATTTTCTGTCTTGTCTGTACTTCAAAGTATCTGTGGCCAGTCTGCAGAATATGAGCCGGCTTGGGGAGTAACGGATTACACAGAACGGCCTTACGTAATTAGGATACAAAAAAAGCAAACTGTAATCCGTTACAGTTACATAAGAAAAGATATACATTAGATTAGTGATACATTTAGTAAAAAATGGGATTATTAAAAGCATTTTAAAATAAGAACGATAAACTACCATGCACATACAGTACGCACACATTACAACACTTCACGACACAAGTCTCACACAATGGCCTCTTATGTTTGAGATAAAAGATGCAAGATATCTATCGCAAAGCAGTACGGTTTCCAGTTCCAGTTCATTGAGATTAGTCTTTTTGCCAAGAGGCATCCCAGCGTGAAAAGACGGTTCTTAGGAAATGAGCGAACCACTGGAATGCAGAACTTACACTGCACCGTGATGTTGATCCCCTTTTCTGCCTTAAATACACAATAATGGCGACATTTCAGCATTTTTCTTTTCTCTTGTCTTTATTTTCGTATTTGGCATTGAGTTCATCCAAAAGTAGTGGAAAGTAATCAAGTTACATTACTTTAATATTGTGATGCTTTGTTTAGGGTACCGGATACATTTTTAACAGGTAATTAGTAGGGCTGTCAAAGTTAACACGATAATACCACGTTATCGCAAATTAGTTTTAACGCCACCATTTTAATATCTTTAATGCATTAATGCAATCGATCTTCCAGAGGTTGTACCGGGCTCAGTTTTAAAGCTAGAGTGAAAATACTGGCATCATATGAAACTAGAAAATGTTAGAAATCCATTGGTTCCAACCAATCATTAATCATCAACAATCATGTGATTAATCGCAATTGAATATTTGAATCGATTGACAGTCCTAGTAATTAGTAATTGTATCGGAATAGATTTTTAAAGTCACCCTTCCAACCCTGAAAATATGAGCAATATAAAGTCCTCCCACACTACGAAGTGTATCCACAGAAGACACATTCTTGGTCTCCTTCACTCCTTCATTTGTTTCTCATGCTAGAAAGTCATTGGAAATGCTTGAGATGATTGTTCTGCGTCCCATAGTCACATTGCAAATATATCTTTGCAATCTTTACAAACATTCAACCACTTCAAAACCTGCTACAATTTGGCCTCAGACTCTCATTGTGCTGAGCAACATAAGCACATCTGTCATTCAGTCAGTGGTCTCTAATGCCAATCCTAGTGAGACATATAGAAATACAGACAGATTTTAATCAAGCTTATGGTTCTACAGTTCCTGGTTTTCCCCACCGCACCAGTAATTTAGTCCCTTACTTCCCATCAACTTGTCACATAATCCCTTTGGTTCTCTTGAAATTAGTTTTGAACGTTGCAGGAAGCCAATGAACAAAGGTCCTATGTGCACAAACGAGGTGATTTTCTCCAAAGTGAGGACATGAAGAAAGACTGCGATCAATACATTCAATCTACAATCAATTAATGGCCCCTGCTTCTTCTTCTGGTTCCCTCTCTTCTCTCCATCTGTTCCAGTCAATTGTTGATGCAATTGTACTCATATCTAATAGTCTCTCTCCGCCTTCCAACCATTTTCATTCAATCAATATTGAGCATATTTTTAGTGTGAATTACAGCTACTTTGCCCCCCCCACCCCCCTCCCATTTCATTCTTCCATCTGTTTCCAACTTGTCACACATTTATATTAATGATGATACGAAGCAATAAACGAGCAATAATAAATCATCTCTCACCCTTTCTTCAGTGCAGACCAAAGCCACCACAGAAAAGAGGGAACATAAAAACAACAAGAACCTCACTAATGACTGATCTTCTCTCCTTTTCTCACTCACTGTCCAGTTGATCTGAACCGCCTCTATGACGACGTCAAGCGGTACAGCTGTACGCCTCGCAACTACTCTGTGAACCTGCGCGAGGAGCTGAGGGCCACCAACGCCGTCTTCTTCCCTCGATGTCTGCTGGTCAAACGCTGCGGAGGCAACTGTGGCTGCGGAACTGAGAACTGGAACAACGGCTGCACCTGTCAGGCCTCCAAGACGACACTCAAACTACACGAGGTAGGTCTTATAACATGAAGACACACCGGTTGACCTGTCAAAGAATCACTCAAACTACAAAAGTAATGATATGATAGGACGAAGGGAAGTTCTCTCCGTTATTAGTGATTTTAAAACGACGTCTTAAGTATTAGTAGTAGACCTCTGACCGTGTTGAAGCATTCCTATTTGCTGACAGGCAGTATGTAAAGCATTTGTTAGATATTCATACTGTAAGCACGGAGGTTTAGGGTGACTGATGCCTGATGATTATTGTGTTGTTTTACAGGCTTTTTTCTAGAATTGTTCCGATACCGATATCAGAAATGCCCCCGATACAACCTAAAATGCTCCATCGCGTATCGGCGAGCCCGATCCAATATCGCATTATATCATTTATCAGCTCATTTAGACTACAAAGGAACAACAACAACACATGTCAACCACTACCCGATCCGTTCATCCTGCCCGATCAGTACTGCGCATGTGCAACTCTTAACAGAGATGAGAAAGAAGCAAGATGGCTCACTCGTTAGTTACTTCCACCGTCCGCTCCGGAAAAAACGATCACTGCGTCCGAATTAGAGGATGACGTGTGAGCCATCTCGCTTCTTTCTCATCTCTGTTGAGAGTTGCACATGCGCAGTACCGATCAGGTAGGTGCTAGTGGAGAGTGTAACGTTAGCCAGATCTGGCAGAATGTCAGCAACTTGGCAATATTTTACACTGAAAATCTGTCAAACTAGATAATAAAAGGAAGTTCTATGGTATTCATTCTCTGTATGTATTTGTTCATGTTTTACAAAGGCTTGAACCTGGGCCAGACCATACAACAATGGTAGCAATCATACCACAAATATTCAGCCTTCTGCCATTTTCAAATGGCAGAAGGCCATCACATCTGTGTGTCAAAATACCATTTTAAATGCAATATCGTGGTGCTGCTGATGTCCGGCCTACACATCATATTCTACAGGCTTAAGAAAACATCTGTGTTTGGTACAGAGCCCTGAAAAGTCACTAACCTATCTAAATAATAATTTTAATATGTTTTTCAATGAAAAAAAAATGATTTCTTTCCGCCCTCCCGCTCATAACCCGCTTTTTATCTTTATTTATTTTCTCTCTCTCTCTCTCTCTCTCTCTCTCAACCCCTTACCACCACTAATTTCTCCTCTGCACTCAGACCTACACGCACACCCACACACACAGTGGATACCACATAACAAACAGTTGTACATCCTCTCACCCCTACACACCCCCCAAATCAAAGGATCAACCGCAGATTATTACTTTGCTGTCACTGTCACCCTTCATGTTACCCAATTTACTGTCTGTTTTGTGTGACGTCTTGCCTCACTTGTTATGTCTCTTTGCACTAAATATAAAAAATAAAATGAGAATAATGATTTAAAAATGATCATTCCCTCTAATATGGCTAATCATATTGCAATAGCAATATCAGTCAAAATAATCACAATTATATATATTTTTTCAAAATCATTCAGCCCTATAGTAAAAGCCTTTATTTCTGTACTTAATGCATTGGTATTGGATCAATTTGCACTTGAGCTGTGCTGGAAGTGTGACAGAAAAGTGATGCGGCGGCAAACATGAGACTGACATGTCAAATTTCCAGCACATTTTAGGTGCGTGCCTGAAAGGGGCTAAAAAGATGGTGTGTAAGAAAGCGAGTGAGTGAGAAAGAGAGAGATACTGGGCGTGCAGCAGAGGCAGGCGCCGCATCAACAATGAAGCAGCACTGCACCAACAGCCTCACAATTTCTCCCCGCTCCTTTTCCTCCATTCGTTTCCATGTCGGCCTCCGTCTGCCTCTCTCCAATCTCGCCGTATCTCTCTCAGCGCATTGTTAGCATTCTATCACTCTCTCTGTCTCTCTGGGCTCCCATCATCCTTTCATTCTCCCCCCAATTCCCATTTTCAATTTATCCCTTTGCAATGCACCATTCTTGTTCTTTAAGCCTGTCATTCATTCTTTTCTCTCTCTTCCCTCCATCGCTTTGTGCCTTTGTTCTCGTATAGCTTCATTATTGAAACATGGTCCGCAGGGCGCTCTCTCTCTGTCTCTCTCTCTCTCTTGCTGTTCAAAAATCATACAATGGAAATTTAGACAAAAGTGGGATTTGGGTTGTAATTGTGCTATGTGTATGTAAGACATTGTGTATGCGAGCATGAAAAAGGTGTTTGTTATACTGTACATGTAAAAACTGCTTGCATGTTCTCATGAGTGTGTGTTTTTGTGAGAGATTTCCATCCTCCTCGCCTCGCCTTTCTCCTCACTGCTTCCTTCTCTGACTTAATTTCTAAAGAAACACATTATTACACACACTATTGTTTCAGTGCCGGGAAGTCCTCCTGACATAAATCACGGGCAGACTTGCTTTCACTGAGCTTTGGAGGACAAATTGACTGCATCAGTTGTGGAACAATTTGTACTTCCACTCCATTTTCACATTGGTAGTGGCACCTGCGAACAATCTGGCCATCTGCAACAAAGTCAATTATAGTGACTAATTCCAACTATAAAATCAATGTCATTGTACTTTTAGAGACTCAGTGTAAACAGAACCTCTTTTTTTGGCTCCACATTTGTAAATAATGGTCCAGCTTTTGTTTAAAACCACAATATGCAAACATTTTGACATAAAAACCAGTGGAGGAATGTAACATTTACTCAAGTACTGTATTTAATTACAATTTTGACATACTTGTATTTTACTTCAGTCTTTCCATTCTCTGCTTCTTTAAACTTCTACACACACATTATATGTTTATATGATATAATGCAGTGCTATTCTTCATATCTACCCAGTAGTACACAAAGTATCTACAAGTATCCACATTGAGGAACTACAACATTAAAACATAATAATAATAATTCTATAAAAATATAACACTGTGAAAGGAGCCATTCTGCATAATGAGTACTTTTACTTTTGACAATTTAAGTACATGTTGCTGATAAAACTTCTGACTTTTACTTGGGTAACATTTTTAATTTGTTTTAATTTAGCTTGTAATGGAGTATGTTTAAACTGTGGTATTTCTACTTTTACTTAAGTATCTGATTACTTCTTCCATCACTGGTTAAAATGTAAAGAGCATCCGGTATTATATCGGTCTATGTATATGTGTAATCTGTGTGTACGGGTTAAATAACGTGTTTTTTATGTGTCAAACAAGAGTTGTGGAGGTAAAAAGTACAATATTTCCTTCTGAAATTTAGTGGAGTAGAAGTATAAAGTAGCAGAAAATGGAAATACTCAATTAAAGTACAAGTATGTCAAAATTTGACTTAAGTATAGTACTGATGTTTGGTACAATATGTTTTCTAAGATACTGTATACTGTTTTCTCTTTGCACAGTCAGCAGTCAGTCCCTTTGGCAACATGTCCTGGATGTTTCCCTACTGGGAAGGGCTCCAGCTCCAAGTTAAAAACAAATACGAATGAATGAATGTTAAAATAATACAGGAATTCCAGTGTGGTCACGTCTGATTAACGAGATGAAGTGTGGACGGAAAAATTGTTGTGTCATGGCCCCCAGAGTTTCACAGAACACCACTGCATTCTTCGACACCTCGCTTGCTATCTAATCTATATTTTGACGTCCTTTGCTTGCTTCAGTGTCAAGTTTTTTATTACATCAGCTTCACGTTATTTTCTCTTCTTTCAAATTGGATTTATTGTCTTCAACTACAATGAGATGGCAAAGTATTTTCAGCACCTACCAACAGTCATCGAGCCCTACGTCAACATTCATGTTGTTATTATGACTGGAAAACTCAAATTGTTCTAAATGTTCCAAAAAAACCGACGCTACCCCGTGCACAGCGGTGCTTCTATTCTCTCCAGTAATGCTTCTCTCCTGGGTGCAGCTGGCGCAGCGTGAACCACAATAAACCAAAAGATATCAAAAGAAATCAAAACTCCAGCGCACACCAGGGTACTGACATAGACACCATTTTATCAGCAAATTACATTAAAAACAAGAGCAAATTGTTCTGGATGTCTTGATATATCCAACTTAATAATACGGAAACAAATACGGATGCATGTCAGCCAAAGTTTGTGGTTAAACCCAAATTGAATGTATGTAGTGCTATATTATTAATGCACAGTGTTCATCCTTGCTGTCTTCTTCTCTGACTCCTTTAGGTGCTGAAGTACGCCCCAGAGGTGAATCAGCGCCATCGGAGGCCGCGGGTGCGCTGGGTCATAGAAGAGATTTTCCTCACGCACCATGAAAAGTGCGAGTGTGCGTGTCCCTCCCAGCCCCCTCGCTGACACTCCCAGACGGACACATGATGCATCTGGAACTGTTGGACGAGTTCTTCTTTTATCTATTTTTTGCAACGGACTTCATGTAATTACAGCAACGCAGACACACGTGCAGCAAAGAAGGAGGCAACAATTTGACTGGCAAACTGTAGCAAACACCAGTGACTTTTGTTCTTCCAAGTAAACCAGCTTCCTCTGTACACAGGCCAAACTTGTAGACACGTTTGTTATCTAACTTTCCTGCAACTTGGGAGTCAAAATTTTCTCTGTTTCAAAGTTTTTTCCTCCAAAAGACAAAACACGAGAGATTCTTTGGAATACAAAAAAAAAAATTACCATACCACACTATGAAAAAAATAACACCAATATTGTATCAAACTTACATTTACATTTGGATTTAAGGAGTTTAATGGATGCCAAGTTGATTGAATTGAAATTTAATTGACAACCTGTGTAAACAGCTTTTTTTATTCCTATTTCCTCTGTATGTATTTGCGTTTCTTCGTGTTATAAAAAGAGTGTTTGTAGAAACTTCCGGCACTTCTAGTGCCAGGAGCATGCTGAGATGAGTGAGCGTCAGACAGAAGGAGGGAGGGAGAGGGGTTGGAACAAGTGTAAACCAAAATAACACTTTATCTTGATGTGAAATTAAGCTAACCACAACCCTCCACATCTGAATTGCACACTAACACACATTCACTTCTAAGCTTCTGCTCCTATAAAGACAAAAATTGTAGTTATTTATACTGAATTATTCACTGCTCTATTTTCCAGCGAAGCCCTCCTTTGTTTTGCACACATTCCTGTCTGCATATATGCACGCTTCCCTTTGTCTGTCCTTCCATCTGTACGCTTCCTGCTCTTTCTTTCTCTCTCACTGACTCCATCTCTCTCTCTCTCTCTTTCTGAAGCACACACTCCCTTCATCGCTCACTCTCTTAACACATCAAAGGAGACGTCAGATCGGGGCTGCTGCGCCGTTTTCTGAGCGTTCCTGGCATTCCAACCGCAAACTGGAATTCTGCTAACACAGATAAAACCGTGATCCTCAGACCCTGAACGCATACTGTAAGAGGAAAGAGAGTCTCTGGGCTCACAGAGAAAAAGGGACAATCAAGCCTCCTATTCGTAGATTACCAGCACTTCTGGATGAGAGATAAGAGAGGAGCCACTTTCAAGATATACAACATGAAAGATTGCAGCTACTTCAGCGGTTTCAATCAGCATGTTCATATATTCAGATTTTTTTGTGTCAAGCTGCTTTTCTCTCCTTACGAAGATGCTCACATGTACAGCACAATCTGACCCACTGCTTTGCAAGTCTGCAGCAACACCACAGTGGGAAAGAGATGTGTGGGAATTAGAGTAATGTTCTGAAAATAACAACTGATGCTCGTGTGTGTGCCTTTTACAGCTCAGGAAGAGGTCCTTTTGTTTAAGGGGTGGAGGGTTACCAACAGTCTGTGAGAGCTGGCAGCCAATACAAGCATGGGAATGGTCGGCATGCGACTGTGCGTGCAAGTGTGTGTGTGTATGTGTGTATGTGTAGGTATCAAAGCAATAGAGCAAGAATTCAAAGTAACTGCTTATCATTTCCAAACACATGACACAGCTGTGAGAAACAAAAGACGCTGTCATCAGTCATCTCTCCATTGACCACCCTCAGGCCCGCTTACAGGCCGGATTTACACAGAGAAAATGGGATTTTACGCACTACTTTTGTTCTAAAGAATAAAAAAAAAGAAAAGAAGAATAACCGGACACGAGACGATTCTTCGGTCACAGCGAAACCCAATCAGCTGTGTGCCGGCGGCGCCTTTTATGTGCATGTGTGTACTGTAAGTCACAGGTTTTATTTGGCAGGTGAAGGAGACAAAACACTCTGAAATATTCCAAAAAAGGTTGTGCGGTAGTCACATTTCAAGTAATTTACCCCCCAAAAGCACACACACAAAGTTGTTTTTGGCTCTGGTTCATCTTAGAAAGCAGCTTCACTTTGCTGTCAAGCTTTTGTCTTCTGTTCTCCTTTGAGAAAAGTTGCTTTCTTTCCTGTGCGTTGCATTTTGAAACACAAAAGATAAACACAGAGCGGGTGATTTGTTCAAATTTCACAGAAGTTGGCAGGTAAATTACCCCGTTATATTTCCAGTAGCTAACGAGCCAGATGGTGATTAGGTAACGTGTCATTTTACAAGATGCGTTGTTGAAAAATGTATAGTTACTCTAGCGAGAGCTTTTGTGGGGTCTGTGTGTGTGTGTGCGTGCGTGTGTGTGTGTGTGTGTGTGTGTGTGTGTGTGCATCCTGTGTCTGCCAGTTCGCTGGCGTTATCAGCACATTCCATTGTTGCATGCTCCAAAGTGACATTCCTCTTTTTTCCTCATAACTGGTTTGTTTTCTCCTCCAGTTCTTTACAATATAACCACATGTATTTCAAGTTCAGACATTTAAACCTGCTTGTGTAATTGTTTGGATGTTAGTTTTTTGGTCCATTTTACGTCAACTAAGAGCGTCAAAACCACACGTTGGACACCTTTCAGATTATCATGCTTTGAATAAGATTTGGTTTCAGAGTTTCATTCAGCCTCCCTTCTTCTGAGGATTGTGGGGATTGTACTGTCATGTTTTCAACTCAGAGAAAAGTTGTTTAGTTTTAGCAAAAGAAACTGCTTTGCTGTATTCAGAAAAATATTCGTGACGAAAACTGTATGCTTTACTTAAATAATTTATTGTGTCTTTCTCTATTGTTTTATTAAAAATATCAGCTGGTTGGTCTTGATAAATAAAGTGTTTCTAGCATCACTGCCTCCAGAGCTTTGATTTTTTTTCACACCAAAAAAAGGCTTTTATCAGATGAAAATATGGGAAAACTGCCTGTTTGATCACCTGTAGAGTGGAATAGGAAATGTGTGCTGATTCAGTGGATGGAAAGAGAGATGTAGGGAGAAACTGGGGCAGAAGTAACTAATTATGAACACAAGCACAGAGAGCATGAAGAAGAAAGAGTTTTGGATGCAGAACAATGAGGTTGTTGCTGTCAGACACATCCAAGCACACAACGCATGGAGCACACGGGTCACCATGGAAACCAGAGATGTGCTTTTAAGACCAATGTATCAGTGGTAAATTAAGGAGAGGTCATTATTGTGCTAGTCAAATGTCTCCCAATTATAATCTTCTAAAAACACTGTTTTGCTTCTCGAGTGTGCAGCAGCACCTTTACAACGCTCTGATCCTGTGAGTCAGCACCCGCCCACCCACATGCGAACGGTTCAGGTAGCTTGATAATTAGACTGAATTTACATTTCATTGTGTGTCGCTGAAAGATTAGAGATATGGGCAGCGATTCAGCTGGTTTTGGATTCACATCATATGGGATGGAGATTGGACACGTTCCCATTTTGTTGACTTGGCGATCATTTACATCAGCGGATGACTGAACATGGTTGTATGATTGTATCATTTGTTGTGTGAGAGCTGAGAAGACTGAACGTCTAATGTTTAGTCATGATTGCGGCTCTATGAGGCTATAGACCTTTTCATTGTCATTCTGTTGGGAAACAGCATTGGTCCAGGTTTACTTCCTGTCTGCTACTGCATTAACAAACATTGCAACAGGAAATACAAAGGGACCCCTTTTGGATAGTTGTCAAGTTTGAAAAGGTCTTTACTTCTGCACATCGGTGCATTAAGCTAAATGATAAACATAGCATACTAACACGCTCATTATGACACTGTTAACATGTTGATGTTGAGTGGGTTTATTGTTTACCATGTTCAGGATCTTAGTTTAACATGCTATAAGTAGCACTAAACACAAAGCTGAGGCTGATGAGAATGTCATTCGCTGGAATTTGGTCAGAAACCAAAGTAAGCCTTGGATAAGTAGAAAATCTGACCTGATGATGGTCCTACATGAAAATTTAATGGAGCACCAAGGTTTTTATGATTCATCCTCTGGGCACCATGGATAACTGTAGCAAATTTCATGGCAATCCACCCAGCAGTTCTCCAGACATTTCACTAATAAAACTAAAATATCACCCAGATAGTTGCTACCAGAGGAAAATCAGGGGAGCACCAAAGTCGGGAAGCTTCATCCTCCAGGGTCATGTCTAGAAGGTAACCAGCAAATTGCAAAAATTTGCAGAAATGTGCAAAAACTCTTGTCAGACTGACTGCCCGAAAACCTATCCTCACCTTAACCATTCAAGGTCAATGCCTACCTTTAACCATCTCACGAGAGTTTCCCAAATTGTGGGTTACCCTTTAGGCTTGACCATCCTTCAAAGTTTCTTGGCAATCCATCCAGCAGTTGTTGAGATATCACAGACTGGACCAAAGTGGTGGACTGACATTGCCATCCCTGGAGCCTGGCTGAAAACACTGTGCATTGATAATATACATAGCACAACATTCATTCAATTTTGGTTTAATTACGTTAAACAACAAACTTTGGCAGACAAGACGCATCAATATTAGTTTCCGTATCATTAATCGCCAAGTTGGATATATCAAGGCATTCAGAACAATTTGAATTTTCCCGTCATAATAACAACATGGATGTTGACGTAAACTCCATTTACAAGTTAGAATCAGGTTATTTACGACATTTATGATATAGTACATGGACACAGCATTAGCCACTTGGTCAAAAAGCTGATGTTATACCATTTCAAATGAATATATTACTACCCATGCCTTTTCATTCAAGTCCTTTTCTATATCTCTCAAGGCTGTTTCCTGTCCCAGCCGTTACTGTGGCAACCCTTCCTGTGCTGTTACAGCAATCTCCCTTGTACAGCCAGCCTTTTACATCCCAGGTCATTTGTCCGTCAGTTCATCCATCCATCCATCCATCTCTCTGTCCATCCTTTCCTCCATCAGTCCATCACTGACTAGTTTTTGAGTTTTTCTAAAAGAGAGAGATTCATCAAAACACGGTAGCCTTCTCTCGGTCCCCATGGAGATGAGAAAGACTGAATAAGAAACATCCAGCGAGATAAACAAGAGTGAGCAGAATTAAGATTATGGTTAAAAAAGTGAAGAGTAAATATGAAGAGACAGAGAGCGAGAGAGAGAGAGAGGGGGGCGGGGATTCTTGCTATATGTTTGAACCCATCATTCCTACAAGGCTGTTTTTGTGTCAGTCAGCAGCTTCTTATCTTTTCCTTGTAGGCAAACACACACACAGACAATGTCAACTTGCTTTGTTCTACAGATTACGCTGTCCTCATGTTGTTTCCTTTTTTTTTTCTTAATACAAAAATATTGATTGGTGAAGCTTTAAACGTTGAAAGTGGCAATCAGGTGGCAGCCTAATAAGTTAGTCTTCAAAAGTAATTCCTCGAAAATAACCTCCGCTGTAGCACACGCTCCTCTAATATGCAGCTGATCTCCCAGAGTAAATTGTCACGCTCTGCCCTCAACCACCGACCGAAGAAAGAGATATGAAAATGGTTTGAGAAGCACAGTGAGCGCT